>JAGYWB010000052.1:0-133859 GCA_022539455.1 Dendrobium nobile | reverse complement strand
AAAACGCTTTTGGAAAGCATGTCCGATATTGATTTTATAATGACTCATAAACTCAAAAAAAAAAAAAAAAAAAACACACAATTTGTAGGTATTTGCTTTCATAGAGCATACGAATATTTAAATGCAAAGAAAATAAAAAATCACAGACAAATGAAGTGATTATTTATGAATGATAAATAATAAATTATGAATGTTTGTACTTGATCGAGCTATTATTGTGATAAAGAGAAACCAATTGGTATCGGTTGATTTTTGCTTTGAGAAGAATTCAATAACATTAATTGATTGATTAATCATATAAACCTCAGCATAAATATTTAATGAATAGAAATCAAAGATTATAAATTTAACCTGATCAATTGAGTTGTGGGCATATCGTTAGAAATCGGAAAACGAAAGACAAACAGATCAAAAACCTGAGAGTAGAACTCAAAGATATCTCTGAGATTGAGCCCGAACAGAGGAGAAGAAGAGAATCAATGAGAAATCGTTATAGAAAGACCATAGCATGTGCCCGAAGAAATGGCGTCCACGTCGACGAATATGGCGTCCTCATCGCCGACTCGTCGTCCCTTCTTCTCTCTCTGCTCGTCACAATCTCCATCACTCCCTGAAAGGCTCCCTTTGCAGCACGAACGGATCGACCAAGAACCTCCCTCTTTCTCCTTCTCCCCCGCCACCACCCGCACCGCGGCCGCTTCCGTAGCCGGGAAATCGCCGTCGGTCCGACCCGAGGACGTGAGGGTGGCGATACCCGCGGGAAGATGGTCGCCGGAGAAAGGCAGCAGCCAATCTCGCCGGCGGCCAATGAGATCGGATCGAGGAGGCCGGCAAAATGGTAAGGTATGTTGGTGATTTGTAGGGTTTGGGATTGGGGTTGAAAGAGGAGGAAGAAGGTACAAATGGACGTATTGGAATGAGGGGGCAACTTATTCAATTTGAGGCCAGCTGCTACCCCAGCTGTTGAATTATGCTTCACCAGGGACTTTGTGTGAGAAATTTCTTTTTCCTTTTATTAGTAAAAATTTAATTTGTTAGACTGTAAAAAATGTTTTGATTTTCTAATTTCGTAAAAATACCATTTTTTTCTTTACTAAATCAAACAAATTGAGTATAGTAAATTTTTTGGGAAATCTAAGTTAAAATTAGAAATTTTTTTAAGCCGCCTTAATGATGCTAAGATAAATGATCTTATAAAAGGCTGTTTTGGATTTG
Organism: Dendrobium nobile; assembly: GCA_022539455.1. Taxonomy (NCBI): domain Eukaryota; kingdom Viridiplantae; phylum Streptophyta; class Magnoliopsida; order Asparagales; family Orchidaceae; genus Dendrobium; species Dendrobium nobile. Next base: position 132,644 of record JAGYWB010000052.1, on the reverse strand, counting down.
TAACATCAGCTGCTCGATTAACTATAATTTTTGTTTAATATTTGGAGATCATTTGGTCATTCAATTAAGCATGAAGTGTTTTAAATTATGTTTGAAAGTATTCGATTTGGGCTCCTTAGGTTCAGATATATCACGTTTGGTATTGTTGGATTCTTTTCATTGAGGCGTTTCAGATTGACAAAATTTGCATAAATATGGAGCTTATATAATTTTGATTTTAATTCCAAAATTTTGTTTGAGATTCATTAAATCATATGCGGAATGTTAATTGTGTTATCAATAACTAATGCAAATTACATAATTTGCAATCCAATTTCAAAAGGTTTACTTCTAAACTTTTGGCATATTTTTGTGCATCTTTTGACATTGGGTTAATTTTGTGCCTCTTTTTCATATTTGCGAACCTTTGCGCATTTCTTTTGATTTTTGTACTCTTTGTATAATTTTTAAGAGTAATTGAAACTAATTCTTTCCAAGATCAATAATCTAAAATTTCAAATTTTTCTAAGTGCATAATATCACTTGAGCAAAGAAATACAAAATAAATAAACATCTAAAATGCAATAATAATATTAACGTGTATGTAGTCTAAATGAATAGACATGAATTTAAAATTCTAATTATAACAAGTTATAAACAATGTTTAAATTTAGAAAGATTAGATTTTTTAATGTAATTAATCTCAAATCACAATCTAATTTAAGCACAATTAAGATTAAATAAGACTAATGAAATTCATAATAATTAAGCACATTCTAAAAAACAAATCAAAATTAAATCAACTACGACATATTTTGATATTAATGAGAAAGATTACATGACCATTTCATAATATCAAAACAACAATAAAAACAATAAACATAAATAAACATAACTAAGACAAATCCTAAAATAAACACTAACACAACAAACACAAACACAAACACAAGAAACAAACAGAAGTACAACAAACACAATTTCATCTCTCATTCTCTATTCTTCTGGAGGAGGAGGAGGAATGCCACCAAAAAGGTTGAAGTAGGAGGCCATCAACATAACATTGGTATTGATTTCATGTACTTCATTTCTGATACTACCAATGTCCTATTGTTGCTGCATAAGTTGAGCATCAATTTGATCAAATCTTTGATCAACATGAGTCTCAAGTCTATCAAATTTCTCAATCAGATTCTGATAATCTGATTGAGGTGCAGAAGTTTGCTCTCCTTCTTCTTCTACTTCAGAAGCACTGGCATGTGCTTTCCCTTTTTCCTCCTTGAAAATTGCTCTGAAGGAAGCATCATTGTAGTATACTGCCTCTTCATATTCATCATCAGGATGTACTAAGTTGTATTTCTTTTCCAAAATATATGTAACTAAGTGTCCTAATGAGATGTTCCTTTTTCTCTTCTGTTCTGCATGCCCAATTTCTGAAAGTCCATAGAGATGGTCTAGGATAAGTTGGGCTTCGTCGATAGGCTTACAATTGATAATCAAAAAGGTTAGAACAAAAGGAGAGGGTAATATTGATCCTATCACCAGCTTTATGAATGATTGAAGATCGAAGGATATGCTGGATGATTCGGGCATTTTTAGTCATACCAGAGACTCTAGCAACATGATATGTTAGGCCACTTTGTCTAATCACATTATTGACTTCGTACCATCTGAAAATATCTTCACTCATTAGGGTGTGGGCTTTATATCCTCCAGTCCTTAAGTTCAGAAAGGCACCAATGTCGTGCTTGGTGATTTCAACTTTTTGTTTGAAAACAAAAGAACTTATGGAGGAGTGGTCGGAATTAAAACTCATGTTGGCTAGGAAGTAGAGAAAGGTTTGTTTGTTGTAAAGGTGGACGAGAGAAAGAATGAATTGAAATTGGGTGGAGGCAAAAAGGTGCATTACCTTGAAGTGAATCTCGCTTTGAATCAGAATGCGAGAGGGAGTTATTTTGGCGGAGGCAAAATGAGAAAAAGATTCCTCATTTGCTTTTGACAGGAAGTTTTCAGAGGCATTCCTGTGGGGTTTCTTCACCAACACCTTTTGTCTTTTGCTTGAGGAGGCCATTGTCGATTTGAAGTCAAAAGGGACTGAAAGTGAAGTTTGGAAGTGTGATTGTTGAATTAGAAAGCCTTCATATTTAAAGAAAAACGATACGTTCGTCCTGGACGAAAACAGTTCGTCCTGGACGAAAATCATTGTCGTCTGGACGAAAAAATTTTGTACAGACAATCTAATTCGTCCAAAATGTAACGGCTTTTCATAATCAACACAATTTACAATTCATCCCTTTGTACAGGCTTTTTGACTTTACCGATCATACAGACGAAAATTTTTCGTTCAGACGATCAAAAATTAATTCGTTTTAATGTCAGTTGAAAACCGTCCCCTACAATGAAACGACGTCTGTTCGTCTGGACGAACGAACTTCACATTTAAAACTGCCTTATCCACTCAACCACTGCATTCAATCATCCCGACGTTTGAGAGAAAAAAAAATTTCATCCTGGACGATTATAAGATCGTACAGACGAACTACATTAAAACTGCTCTCAAAACGTTTCATATCACGCAAACTGAATCTTACACACATCGTCCTGTACGAAAAATTTCGTCCCGGACGATTTCAACACATTTTTTGGATTTTTGAATTTTTTTTTTTTATTGAAAAAAATCAAACAAAACATTCAAAACACAGAAAACAAAGACAAAACCACAGACTCTAAAATAAACTCATTCAAAACACTCAAAAATCACAAAATTCAAAATAAAAATTAAAGATAAATAACTAAGAAAACATAAATATCAATGTTGCAAAAACATTTTTATTTAGACATTCAAATCAATAACACCTAGCCTTGTTCTTAATGTACTGAAGGTATTAAAAGCTAAAGGTTTTATAAAAATGTCAGCAAGTTGATTTTCAGTTGAAACATGTGTGAGTTCAATTTCTCCCTTGGATACATGATCCCTTATGAAATGATGTCTTATGTCAATGTGTTTGGTTCTAGAATGTTGAATAGGATTTTTAGAAATGCAAATAGCACTAGTAATGTCACAATAAATTAAAATAGTGCCTATAATTAATCCTAAATCAATCAACTGTTGTTTTAACCAAAGTACTTGTGCCACACAACTTCCTAATGCAATGTATTCTGCTTCTACATTAGATAGGGCTACTGAATTTTATTTTGAACCAAGAAACTAATGAATTTCCAATGAATTGACATGTTCTAGAAGTGCTTGATCAATATTAGTGGGTTCTATTGTTGAAATAAAGGCTGAATGATTGACTTCCTTGTTTAATCCATGCATAGTTCTAACACCCTCACTAGGTTCACCTATAATCAATTCTCTTGGGTGGTTTTTTAGAAAATCTCAAATCTCTAGGCAAAGGGTTTTCTCTTTCTAAATTTTCTTCCACATTTTCTTCCAAATTTATTCTATCAATCTTTTGGGAGTTTTCCTCAATCTCTTCTTCAACAATATTTGGCTCTTCCAAATTTTCAGATTCATCAAATACAACATGTGTGGTTTCTTCAATGATTAAAGTTCTTTTGTTGAATACCTTATAAGATTTTCCAACACTTGAATATCCAACAAAATTTCCTTCATCTGATTTTGGATCAAATTTTCCTAAGGCAGATTTTTCATTGTTATGAATGAACACCTTGCAACCAAATACATGCAAATGAGACAAGTTAGGTGTTCTACCTTTTAGCAACTCATAGGGTGTTTTATTTAAATTTGATCTCACATTCACCCTATTCAGAACATAGCATGCAGTGCTAACCGCCTCAGCCCAAAAATATCTAGGAAGTGAGTATTCTGCCAACATTGCTCGGGCGGCTTCTATTAATGTTCTATTTTTTCAACTACCCCATTTTGTTGAGGGGTTCTAGGTGCAGAAAAATTGTGATCAATCCCTTTTTCTTTACAAAAATTTTTAAATCTTTCATTTTCAAATTCTCCTCCATGATCACTTTGTAAAGAAATTATTTCACATCCTAATTTTCTTTGAATCCAAGTTGAAAATTTTCTGAATTCCTCAAATGATTCACTTTTATGAAAAAGAAATCTAACCCAAGTGAATCTTGAGAAATCATCCACTATAACAAATCCGTATACCTTCCCTCCTAGACTTACAGTTCCTACTGGTCCAAAAAGATCCATGTGAAGAATTTCTAAAAGTTTACTAGTTCTAAGATCCTTATTGGACTTAAAAGAGGACTTCACTTGTTTTCCTAATTGACATGCATCACAAAGGTGGTCCTTAGTAAAGTCTAGTTTTCGTATATCTCTCACTAAGTTCTTTTGAGTAATTCTTCTAAGGTTTTTCATACTAGAATGATAAAGTCTCCTATGCCAAATCCATGATTCATCAGAAACAATTTTTAAACAAAAAGCAGTAGGAGATTGAATAGAATTCAGATCTAGCTTGTAAACATTGTTTACCCTTTTTTTATTTAAGACTTCTTTTCCATTTAGGCTTAATATGCAGCTAGTAGGTAAAAATTTCACATTATAGCCCTTATCACATAGCTGACTTATACTTAACAGATTATGTTTTAAGCCTTCAACCAATAACACATTATCTATGAAAAAGTTTTTGAAATTTCTAATCATACCAGATCCAATCAATTTTTTTGTTGTATTATCTCCAAGTGTAACCTTGCCTCCACTCCTGGCTTCCAGCATTATGAATTGAGCAGTATCTCCAGTCATATGCTTTGAACATCCGCTATCCAGGTACCATATGCTCCCACGAGGTCTTGTGTGAGAGCACTCCTGCAAAACTCTCAAATGTTAGACCTGGGAACCCAAACAAGTTTGGATTCACCTTTTAACAATTTATAATCAGATGCATGTATGATATGTCTAGGTTTATGCATCTTAGGTCTCCACACCATATTAGATTTCATCTTCAAAGTACAGGTGTGAGTTATATGTCCTAAAAATCCACAATTATTACTTTTAACATTAGGAAAAATATTCCTAAGTTTTCATCCATTTGATTGTCTTCTAAGGGATTTCATAAATTTAGGATAATATTTAGGATTTATAAAATCTTCAAGTTTAGGGGGATTTCTATTATCCTCGAGAGCTCTTATTGTCAATTTATAAAATGAATTCATATCTTCCTAGATTCGATTTGTATAATTGATTCGATATGTTTTTCTCTCGGATTCATCCTTAAAATTTTTAAAATCTTTTTCAAGTTCAGCATAGGATGATTTTAAATTCTCAAAATTTTTATTCAAGTCATCATATTCATCAAGTAATTTCATGTGGTTGTCATCTATTAAAGCATGATCTTTCTTAAGGATTTCGTGTTCCTTCTTAAGCTCTTCCAGTTCTAAATTTAAACTAGCATGCATCTTTTTCATTTTCCTATATGCATCATGCATGTGTTCAGAAACTTCAAACAATTCATCATAGGTTAAGTCACATACCTCTTCTTGATCTGATTGTTCAACATTATCTGCCATCAAGCAAAGGTTGGTGACTTCTTCTTCTTTTTCAGTCTCAGATGAGTCTGAAGCTGAGTCCGCCCAGAAAGCTCTTTGAAACTTCTTCTTGCCCTTCTTTACCATTTGTTTCTCCTCTACCTTCTCCTTGCTAGGAGTGGCTTTGAGTTTTGGGCAATCAATCTTTATATGACCTGGTTTCCTACATTCATAACAAATCACTTCATTAGAAACCCTGTCATTTCTGTTAAACTTACCTCTGTTCCATTGCTGGCATCTCTTCTGCTTTCTCTTTAAAAAGCTTCTGAATTGTCTAGTCATCAGTGCAATATCATCTTCATTCTCAGGTTGTGAGTGTTCACTCTCTGACTCTTCCACCTTTAATGCAATATTTTTCTCCTTTCGTCGTTCACATGCATCAATCTTTCTTTGACTTACTCCTTGCTCATAAGCAATGAGTGAACCAAGAAGATTGTCAATAGAATATATGTTTAGATCTTTAGACTCTGTAATTGCAGTAATTTTAGCATCATAAGCAGTAGGTAAACATCGAAGAATTTTATTGACCATTTCAGCATTTGTTAATTCCCTACCAAGTGCATGCAAAGAAGTGACAATTTGTGTGAATCTTGTGTACATGTCAGAAATAGATTCATTATGTTTCATGCGAAACAGTTCATAGTCATGTAATAAGATATTGAGTCTTGATTGTTTAACCTCAATTGTCCCTTCATAAGTTATACAAAGTCTATCTCATATGTCCTTTCCGCTTTTGCAAGTGGAAACCCGCATGTAGTCTTCAGATTTTAAAGCACAAAAGAAACTATTTAGACATTTGGCATTTAATTGTGCTAAGTCATGTTCTTCTATAGTCCAATCTGTAAAAGGTGTTTCTACTCTAACTCCATCAACTAATCTAGTTGGTTTTGTGTAACCTTCCTGGACTAGCATCCACATACGATAATCAAGTGACTGTAAGAAAGTAGACATGCGTGTTTTTCAAAAATCAAAAGGAATATTGTCAAACAGTGGAGGTCTAGTGATAGAGTAACCTTCAGGTGTGTTTCAATTTCCGAATGTAGCCATCTACGTTAATCAAAAAGTAGTTCAAACTTATTATTTTGAAACGAAGCTCTGATACCACTTGTTGAGTGTAGTAATTAGGTTGTTAAGCCTAAGTTAATGTCCCAAAGGCTACCAAGAGGGGGGTGAATTGGTAGTTTAAAAATTTAAAACCCTCTTTTTGAAATTATGTTGAACCGAAATAAAAATTATTTCTTTTAAGTTTTGTAGAAAAAGTTTTTCAACCACAGAGTTTTTAAGACTAAGAATTAAAATGCGGAAACATAAAAATAGAAAAGTAAATGACACCAAATTTATAGTGATTCGGTCTAAAACCAGACCTACATCTACTCCCAGAGGCACCCTCTGAGTATTGCACTAATATCAATAGTGACTCTCCTTTTGCACCCACAGCAAGGCGGAGAAGCCTTTACAACACACTTTTTTTACCACTCCCCGGTGCGGCAGAGAACCGTTGTCCTTTTACACAATCCCTAGTGTTGGCAGAGAACCATCGTCCTTTCACACTCTCCTAGCGTAGGCAGAGAACCCTTCGGCTATTCACACTCTCCAAGTGTAGGCAGCGAACTCTTCGGCTATTCACACTCTCCAAGTGTAGGCAACGAACCCTTCGGCAATTCACACTCTCCAAGTGTAGGCTGCGAATCCTTCAGCTATTCACACTCTCCAAGTGTCGACAGCGAACCGGATCTCCTTGACAGATCTTCTCACAACAAATCTAGAAGGAAGAAAGAAAAGAGTGAAGTAATCCCAATTCACAAGTAGAGATTCTTACCTTTGAACTCCAAGTGAAGCCTTCACGCTCCAGTGGTAGGAATCCTCCCTTGAATGCACTCTCACACTCTCTCCTTAGCTATTCTCTCAAGAGGCACGAAGATCAAATGACAAAAAGATTGGGTGGCAGTCTAATTTGGACTATTTATACAATAGACAAGAAAAATCGCCCAAAAACTGCAAGTATTCAATTCTGTACGCAGTGGATCGTCCCGTACGATCGTGGATCGTCCTGGACGATTTTACTTAAACGCTTTGAAACGACCCTATTTGTATATGTGTACAAAATTTTTTCATACACGCTGATCGTCCCGTACGAACTAAGTTCGTCCGGTACGAACGGTTATTACTAGGTCGGTTCTAGAAACTGCTGAAAACCGTTTTAAGTCGGTTAATCGTTTGGACAAAAATTTATTCGTCTGGATGAAAATTTTCCAGAGACCAGATCGTTCCGGACGATTATTAATTTCGTCGAGACGAAAATTTTTCAGAGGACCAATCGCCATTGACGATAATTTAATTTCTTCTGGATGAAAATTTTCCAGAGAACCAATCGTCCTGGACGATTGTTAAATTCATCCCGGACGAATAGGACTTAGAAAAATTTTTAAGCAAGTTCCTATTCGTTCCATGTGCTCAATAGGAGATAACTGTCTGATCGTCCCGTACGAACGGATATCGTTCAGTACGATCAGTATAAATTTTTTATGATCTCCTTATGTGTGTGTGTATGTTTTTATTCACTCAATTTCAATCACTCCCTTTCAATTTAATTACAAAGAAGTGCAAACTTCAAATTTTACAAAGTATCTCATTCTGAATTTGATTTGAAGTCTTCGTAGTCTGGAGTTCATTTTTCCTGAAATATTAGTACACACAAGAGCAAATACAAATCTTCTAAAATTGTTAGGAGAAAACTACACATTTGAACAATAATGTTTGGAATCATCAAAACTACATAAGTTGCAAAATGTAAAGCATTCAAATAGCAACTATTTAACAATAAAAGTTTCTTGGCGTGAGATCGGATGGGAGAATGTAGAGGCACTTGGAGGATTCGTCTATGGAAGCTTCTTGGGATCAAGGTAAGTAGTTATCTTCTCTCTCTCTCTCTCTCTCTCTCTCTCTCTCTCTCTGTGAAAATCGGGGAAGAAGAGGGCACGGCATAGGGAAACAGAGGATGAGGTAGTCGGGGAGCTTGCGTTGGCTGAGTGGTCGCAGGAGATTGAGCCCGCGGAGCTCGAATTCTGTATAGAAGGAGAGCTGGACGGGGTCGGTCGTCTACTTGGGCTCGGTCGACTTCGACAGACGGACAAAAGGCAGAATCGGGAGTAGGAAATAGCGACGGGAGCTTGGCTAGGCCTTTTTCGGAGGGCCTTCGTCGGAATTCCTGGAGCTTGGCTTGGTTTAGAACTAATGTCCGATCAAAGGTATACAGACGTTGATTGGGTTTCAGTTGTGGGAAGCAAGAAGGATCGGAGGGTTCATGTGGAGAAGCCGAGAGTAGCAGCAACTGAAGGCCTCGCTCATTGGGCTTTTAACGACAGAGCGAGAGTGGGATCAAGATGCTTGATGTGTGCGTGAAAGGACCCTTCAGCGCCGTTTGCAGGCTGCGACACTGTAGCGACAGAGCGGGATTTCTCCATAATATCGACATGGGCAACAGCATTCGGGCTCAGGTAATGGTTTAGGCTCTCTCCTTTTTTTTATTATTTTTGTTTATCATAACAGAGGTCAACACAGATCAACACAATGAAAATGGGCTTGGCCCTTAATTTTCCAAAAAAAAAGTTTTTAAAGTTTCAACAATGAAAACATAAGAGAGAGAGAGAGAGAGAGATAAAGTGAAAAGATGTAGACCTTGAACACTGATGCAACTGTGAAGAAAATCTAGACATTTCTGCCATGAAGATTGAGGTGGATTGAAAGGATTTTTTAATAGTTATTATACGTGATACAAAAGAGTGCATAAAATACAAAGAGTTTTCGCCGAACGCATGGGATAGGATTTATTTTGCAAATGTACCATTGTGATTCATTTTGGGAAGAATTATAAGAGACGCAAGTAATATAGATATAGATATGTTATATGCATTATATCAATGACTTCTCTAAAAAGAAGTATCATTTGGAATTAATTATAAAAATGAGTTAAATCATTTCAACTAAATCAAGCTGTATGATTCTATTCTTTCATAAATTTTTCACATAAAAAAATATTGTCTTATTATTCTTGTACTATTCTTTTTATCTATGTGTGTGCTAGATCTTCAAAAATAAAGTTATTAACATTTTCTCTCTACCACATTGAATGTTCCAACACATAACAATAATAAAATTACATAAATGAATTAACTTAAAATTTTTTGGTATTAAAGAAATAAATGATAATTAAAATAGTATCATATACTCATTAATAATTTTTTTAATATATTTTTATTAATTATTTGCGCTTAATGCACACCTAATTAAATTAGTTTTTTTAAGTATATATTTTTATAATATATTACTAAAAGTAAGATGACAAACTGTACTTTTAAATTTATGCAAATAAATTGTTTGATATTCAATTCCGAATAATTATAATATAAGGAAAAATTAAATGTTGTAGTTTTTTTAAAACAAATTTTATATATTTATTAATTTAGCATTTAGGTACGTGTTATTGATGTTTAAAAACTTCTGCTGTTTATTGTTATAATAATATTATAATTTTTAAAATTTCAATGACAATTATAAGTTAGATGTTAGATGCTTTAATTGTGATGGTCAATACATTTCTTTATCGCATTAGATTAATATTCTAATTATATATATCTTTAGTTTTGGAAACAGAAATCTTAAAGACAAATCATTTAAATTTTAAAAAATAAATAAAAGCTCTAAAAGGAAACTAAAATTTGAATTTTCTTAAATATCTTACTTCTGAATTTTGATTTCTTAGATTTGTTAGGCAATCTTTCCAAAAATACATCTCCGAAAATAATTAAAAAAAAACTTCTAAAAATAAGCATAAACCCCCCTATAAATGGAAGCAGACTCCCTTCAGAATTTTAATTCATAGTTCTGCCGTTGTCTGCTTTCTTCTACACTCAAAACCCAAGTTCTGTGCTTTCACTGGCTACTGCGCGCAATTCCTTCGAAATCTTCCAGCAAGCTTACGGATCATCTCTGAGAAATCTGTTTTGGGTTGCGACTCTTTGCGGTTTGTGAACGGTTGACGGAGTTCCATAACCCTAACTATATTCCGCTACCATCAACATTTCAGCCTGCATCTCGACCTTGCTGAAGCTTTCATCATTATTATTTCTTTTTATCTTACAGAATTAATTTTATTTATTTCTTTGGATTAATCTTTTTTTGATGGATGCCAGAGCAATATGTCGCAATTTAGGTCGTTTCTCTTCCAAATCTTCCTCTTCGCGGCAAGGTGGTGGCGATAGATTTATTCCGAATAGATCCGCAATGAACCTTGACATCGCCCACTATATGTTAATGGCCGCTCCAAGAAAGGAGAAGGAGAACAATTCCGGGATATCATTTTCAGGAAATGGAAAAGGGGCCTACAGGGAGATTCTTGACCGCGTTCTTTTGCAGAATCGAACTCGGATACTTGAATTCAATAGCAAGCCTTCCGCGCCGACTGAAGAGATATTCCCAGAAATTTTCTTTGGTTCTCCTTCCAATCATAGAAGGCCTTTGAAGAATAAGAGGTATATTCCTCAATCTGCTGAGAGGATACTTGATGCGCCTAATTTGGAGGATGATTTTTATTTAAATCTGCTTGATTGGGGAAAAAGAAATATCCTTGCTATTGCCCTTGGGAACTCAGTTTACTTGTGGGATGCTTCTGTCGGATCAGCTTTTGAATTGGTGACATTTGATGATCATGTTGGTCCTGTGAGCAGCGTCTCTTGGGCTCCCGATGGGAAGAACATTGCCCTTGGGTTGTCCAATTCTTTTGTTCAGTTGTGGGACGTTACATCAAATCGTCCATTGAGAACTCTAGAAGGCATTCATCAGTCCAGAGTAGGAACTCTTGCTTGGAATGGAGGTATCCTCACAACAGGTGGAATGGATGGAAATATTGTTAACAATGACGTGAGAATTAGATCCCACGTTGTCCAAAAATATAGAGGGCACCATATGGAGGTTTGTGGGCTAAAATGGTCGGGTTCTGGAGAAAAGTTAGCCAGCGGAGGTAATGACAATCTTGTTCATGTGTGGGATTGCTCCATGGCTTCCTCTAACACAACTTCAAATCAAAGCCAGTGGCTCCACCGGTTTGAGGAGCATACGGGTGCAGTTAAAGCTCTTGCATGGTGTCCTTTTCAGAGAAACTTGCTTGCCACTGGCGGTGGTGAGAGTGATGGATGCCTCAGATTTTGGAACACAGACATAGGAAATTGTCTTAGTTCAGTTGATACTAGCTCACAGGTTTCTGGACTTGTCTGGAGTAAGAATGAGCGAGAGTTGTTGAGCTCTCATGGTCTACCTCATAACAATTTGGCATTGTGGAGGTATCCATCTATGGAGAAGTTAGTTGAACTCAATGGCCATTTTTCTCGGGTTCTGTGCATGTCTCAAAGCCCTGATGGATGTAGAGTAGCATCAGCAGCTGGCGATGAAACATTGAGGTTATGGAAAATTTATGAAACTTCAACTGTGAAAAAAGCTACAGGTAAGGGAGCAAGCACAACACCTTTTGCTAGTTTTAGCGCATTTACCACTATTAGATGAGGACATTGTTGAATGATCCAAACTAGAGGGAGGCCATGCGCCATGGGAAAATTGCACTTTTGGGGTATGTTTCTCTTATTGATTTCACAAATCTATATATTTTCCTTTATAAGAATTCCAAGCAAGTGTTTATTTTAAACAACTGATTAGCACAAAATTCCAATACGATTTTTTTGATCAATTAAATAATTGCATCATAACTACTCCAAATTGTTGGTTTCTTTAAATGCAGTCAGACAACATTGAAACCACACCATTTTTATCTTTTCAGTTTCTAATTCAATCTGGCATACTGAACAAAACCTTGTATTAAGTTCATGATTTCATTTCATTATTTCATTAAAAATGGTGACTTGACTGTTAGACTATGCATGTTTGTTGTGTTTAGAAGTCTTATAGCCTCTGGCACTGTTTTGAATTTAATTACTTTGCTGGCTTATTGTATTTTTTAAAAGGATTATTTTTTCGTCATGGTGGTAATTATAGATTTGGTAACCTCTGAGTCTATAGGTCCTGAAGACTTGTATGATTTCATTATAATTTATCATCCCGTCTTGGACTCTATACTTTTCTCTTAAATATTGAGCTTATATATATATATATTGTAGGTAAAAAACTTAATAATGGTTTCTCTGAATGATTGTTTGTGGTTTCATACATGTATCTGCTTTGGTTTCTTGTCATCCTTCCATTACAGGAATTGATGGCTAAGTCGGATGCTCAAATGCTCCAAAATCAATATTGAGATAGAAGGTCAAGGAAAGTTTTGAGTGCGAAGATGAAAGAAAGCAGGATAAGGTGAATTTATTATTTGTGCTCAAAAACAAGAAGAGTAGGGATGTAAGAAGACCGGTGCATCCTAAAGTCAGGTATTCATTGAAATTGAAAATTAACTAGTGCATCATTTTTTTCCTTTCGTTTTTTAACTCTCATTTAGCGTATTAGATATAAGAATTTTATAGTTGCAATCAAAATACATAATTGCATTTTAGTTTTATGTGCACTTTTCATTGAGAAATAATTGTAACATTCACTTGTAGCCCTTTTCACTTCTTCTTTCTCTCTATTCGAGTAATTTTATGCTCATGCATTGTTCGGTTTGGCATGCATTATGTTAATATTTTAGTTGATCATACAATAAATTTTTTGTTTAGCAAATGACAATATATTAAGCCTTTTTCCCTCACTATCACCTAAAATTGATGATTTACCTTCACTTTTTCATAATATTGTGAACAGTTAATTTATCTAAAATAGCTTCTAGATGTTTTTTAGTCATCACTTGCAAGCACTCAAATTGCTTCTCTTGGATGTTGTACAATGCGTGGAGCTTTATATCTTTCCAAATTTCCTGAAATCTGTTAGTTATTTTAGAATGACTACATTAAGTTGTCCTTTTTCTTAAACTAATGCTAAAATATATTTAGTTTCTTTTGTTTATCATGAAAATGTTTTAATTTGTAAACTTATTAATTCATGATAAGCTTAATTCTTTCTTTAGTAGCATACGCATTGTTTAATACATATTTTACTTCTTACATGACTACTAGGTTTTTGTCTTGCAGTTATATCAATAAATATAAATTTAAATGTAAATAATTTTTGAATTTAGACATCAGGATTTAGTTTTTGAATGAAAATTGAGCATGAATTTCTTATATATTCTCATATAAATTTATTATAATTTTATAACCCGCCTAATTTGTTTTGAATTTGCGCTAGGTTCTTGTGTAAAAAAGTTATTTTGCAAATTAGTATTTTTGGTAAAAAATGATGAATTATATTTGATTTAATGCTAAATATTTTTCATAAATTTCTTTCAAATTTGTATTTCACTATCGAAAAATATACTCCTACCAACTAGGAATGGATCTATATTCTTTTTATTCATTGTGTGTCACATTAGTTTAAACATCTTTATTTTCTTTTATGTGACTCGTTTACTAGGAAAGCTTGTTCGAAATTAATACAATCATCCGATTTGACTATTAATTGCCTTAATTTGAAGCGTTGTTTATGTGCACTAACTTTTTTGTTGAATAGTATGTGGTTGTCTTAATACCTGTGGCTTGATGGGCAGTGGAATATTTCGTCAAATTCTTGAGGAATAGTTTTCACAATCATTGCCTTACATGTAAAAAATCTTTTTGTTGACTTACAATGCCTTTGTTAGCTGGAAATTTGATTTAGATTTTGGAGGATGAAAATTTTCTTTTCGTGTCATCCGATTGCAACTAATTAGGAAGAGGAAAGAATCATTTAAATATTTTACTCTATGTAAATATTCTTAATACTGTTTCAAACGTAGTTTTTACTAACAAGAGTTTTATGTAGCTAGTGATAGTTAGGAGTTCTTTGACGGGGCTTCATTTAATTTTGAGTTGGTCTTATTTGTTCGCAGACGCATGCAATCTCAAATACTCTTAGTATCATTAGTTCAAATATTGAGATTGCATTGGGCTTCTTCTGGTTATCACCCTTGTCTCTCGAGTTCATCTAATTTCATTTAGCCCACATTTTCAGAAAGAAAATGATTCTATATTTTGATTCAATTTTTTTATGGTACTAACCAACAAAAATTTTTCCAGCAGATCTAAATCACTCAAATTTATGACAGATTTATTGCTTTGCCTGAAATTTTTACAATTTAGATATACTGGTAACAACTCCAGCTGGCCCACTAGTAGGTTTCCAGCAAATTTTCTTAGGGATATTCAGCCATCAGAAATCATTTCCGGCCATGATTTTCTATGAACTAAAATCTGGTAGAAATATAATTTTGATTTATTTTGTTCATTTTTTGAGAGATTCTCCCATCAGAAAGTTACTGTTTTCATTGTCTCTTAAACTTTATTTTTTAATTGCATCATAACTACTCCAAATCGTTTGTTTCTTTAAATGCAATCTGACAACGTTGAAATCACACCATTTTTTATCTTTTCAGTTGCTAATTCAATATGGCTTATTGAACAAAACTTTGTTATGAATTTCATGATTTCATTTCATTATTTTCATTAAAAATGGTGACTTGTCTGCTAGACTACGCATGTTTGTTGTGATTAGAAGTCTTATAGCCTCTGAAATTGTTTTGAATTTAATTCCTTTGCTTGCTTATTGTATTATATTAAGGATTATTTTTTCCTCAAGGTAGTAATTATCGATTTGGTGACCTTCGAGTTTATAGGTCCTGAAAACTTGTACGATTTCATTATAATTTATCATCCCATCATGGACTCCATACTTTTCTCTTAAATATTGAGCTTATATTGTAGGTAAAAAACATAAGAATGGTTGCTCTAAATGCTTATTTGTGACTTTTGGTACATGTTTCTGCTTTGGTTTCTGGTCATCCTTCTTTACAGGAATTGATGGTTAAGTCCCATGCTCAAATGCTGCAAAATCAATAATGAAATAGAAAGTCGAGTAAAGTTTTGAGTGGGAAGACGAAAGAAAAGAAGAATAAAAAGAAGAGCAGAATAAGGTGAATTTATTATTTGTGCACAAAAACAAGTAAAGGAGAGATGCAAGAAGACTGATGCATCCTAAAGTCAGGTATTCATTGGAATTGGAAATTAACTAATGTATCTTTTTTTTTTTTCCTTTCATTTTTTAAGTCTCTTTTAGTGTATGAGATGTAAGAATTTTATAATTGCAATCAAAATACGTAATTGCATTTTAATTTTATGCACACTTTTCATTGAGAAATATTGTAACATTCACTTGAAGCCCTTTTCACTTCTTCTGACTCTCTTTATTCGAGTAATTTTATGCTCTTGCTTTGTCTGATTTGACATGCATTGTGTTAATAATTTAGTTGATCATACAATAAATTTTTATGTTAAGCGAATGACAATATATTAAGCCTTTTTCCCTCATTATCACCTGAAATTGATGATTTACCTTCACTTTTTCACAATATTGTGAACATTTAATTTATCTAGAAGAACCTCACTCAAATTGCTTCTCTTGGTTGTTGTACAATGCTTGGAGCTTTATATCTTTCCAAATTTCCTGAAATCTGTTGGTTATTTTAGAATGCTTAGATTAGGTTGTCCTTTTTCTTAAACTAATGCTAAAATATATTTTGTTTCTTTTGTTTATCATGAAAATGTTTTAATTTGTAAACTTATTAATTCATGATAAGTTTATTTTTTTCTTTAGTAGCATACACATTGTTTAATACATATTTTACTTCATAAATTACTAATATGTTTTTGTCTTTCTGTTATATCAATAAATTTAATTTTAAATGTAAATAATTATTTAATTTAGACATCCGGATTTAATTTTTGAATGAAAATTGAGCATTAATTTCTTATATAGTTTAGCGGTTTATGGTCAGTGGAATATTTCATCAAATTCTTGAGGAATAATTTTCACAATCATTATTTTACATGTAAAAAATATTTTTGTTGAATTACAATTCCTTTGTAAGCTTGAAATTTTATTTAGATTTTGGAGGATGAAAATTTTCTTTTCCTGCCATCAGATTATAACTAATTATGAAGAGGAAAGAATCATTTAAATAGTTTATTCTATGTAAATGTTTGGCAGATAGCATTTTTGTGTTTTTATCTACATCATGATGTCTAAGATAATAGTCTTCCGTTTATGATTTTAATACTTATTTAGCTGGTGATAGTTATAAGTTCTTTGACAAGACTTTATTGAATTTTTAGTTGCTCCTAACTGCATGTAATTGTTATGGTTTGTATTTGGAGCAAGTTTATTTGTTCGCAGATGCAAACGCAAATGCTCTAAGTATCGTTAATTCAAATATTGAGATTACATTGGGCTTCTTCTGGTTATCATTCTTGTTTCGTGAGTTGGCCAAACTCCATTTAGCCCACTTTTTCAAAAATAAAAACAATTATATATTTTGATGGATTTTAACTGAAATTTTTTATGGTAATAACCAACAAAAGTTTTATCTGCATATCTAAATCACTCAAATTTAGGGAAGATTTATTGCTCCGCCTGAAATTTTGACAATTTAGATATGCTGGTAACAACTCCAGCTGGCCAACTAGTAGATTTCCTACCATTTATTTTTGCTTAAGATTTCCAGCAAATTTTTTTAGGGATAGTCAGCCATCGGAATTCCTTTCCGGCCAAGATTTTCTCTGAACTAAAATCTGCAAGAAATATAATTTTTTATGGTCTTTGTTCATTTTTTGATAGATTCTTTCATCAGAAAGTTATTGTCTTCATGTAGTATTTAAGTATTTGAGCAATGTAATACTAGTTTTTGAGTGTTTGTGAATTTTATAATGTATGTCATTCATGTATATGTCTGGCAATTTTGTGTAATAAATGGAGGGATGATCATGTTTGTAATTAGAACTTATTTTTTCAAATGAAAGACAAACTTATCTTGTACAGTCACCTATTTTTATGAATTATTATTGTTTTATTGTGTTGCTATCTATACCTTCATTCAAAGAAGAATAATGCTCTAATGAAAGTGTGTAGTTATTATGAAATAAGCAATTTTTATTTGCTTATTTGTTGTAAAATTGTTGCATTCGCTTAGTTTCATTTCATAAAAAAGGAGATATTTGTCAATTGAGCAAAAAAATGACTTGTCATGTGACACCGTCGAGGTGCTCAATCGAACTATAATGGTTTAGAGGGGCTCTGTATAGTTTTGGCTTGATCGTTTGTTAACTTAAGCAGGATACCACGCTGAGAAAATGAAGAAATAAATGTTCACCATTGGAGGGTTTTGAGCAACAGGGCATAACAATTTAGGGAGGTTTGCCTTTATCAAGCGGGATGTATTGGGGAACATTTACTGGGATAGCTTTCGAAGTATTTTCAAAAGTTCGCGTTAATTTTTGAGCTTTGAGAATCATATTTTTTTGGTTGAAAATCATATTTAATGAGATTGAATTTCTCTCTCTCTCTCTCTCTCTCTCTCTCTCTCTCTCTCTCTCTCTCTCCATATAAAGAGTTTAATGTCTTAGCTTTGAACGAAGATTAAGCACATATATAAATAAAGAGCGAGGGGTGCGAGAGTCATAAGGGAAAACAAGATTTTTACATGAAAAATTCTGAAAAGGTAAAATGATGACGGGGTTTATCGTAGTTAAAAAAAATTTTGTAGTGTATTTTTTATTACAAATGAGACACTTCTATGAGGGAAAGACACTGGCTTGACGTAGTAAATATATATCATATAGATCACATTATATGATGGGAGTTGGAAGAATATAGTGATATGAGAGTTATTCTCAAGAGAATGTTGGCTTGTCCGTTTAGTCAGTAGGCTGTAATCAGGCTACATTGGTCAGACGGGCCATCGATGTCGGTGAGGGAGTTTGAAAGTATCGTAGTCGTGAGTGATGGTGGCCAGGCAGACCTTAGTCGATGGGCGACAAAGGTCTGTGGGACCATATGGTCGAAGGGACTGTAGTCGATGGATGATAGACGTAGGAGGGATTATAGTCCGCAAGCGATGGAGGTCGATGGGACCATAGTCGACAAGCGATGAAGGTTAGAGAGATTGTAGTCGACGGGTAACGATGGTCGGAGGGACTATAGTTGGCTGGTGACGGTGTTCGGAGGAACAGTAGTCATGAGTGATGAAGATCAGAGAGATCCTAGTAGGCAGGTAATGGTGGTCGAAGAGACTGTAATCGGCAGGTGATAGTGGTCAGAAGGACCTTAATTGGTGGGCCAAGGTGATTAGAAGGACTGTAGTCAGCGGGGGACGAAGGTTGGAGGAGCAATAGTATGTAGACAATGGTGATCAGTGGGACCATAGTCGAGTGGCGAAGGAGCTCGGAGGGATTGTAATTCAGAGGGATTGTAGTTAGCCATAAATGGTGGTCGGAGAAACCTTAGTCAGCGGGAGATGAAGGTTAGTGGGATCGTAGTCAGTGAGAGATAGAGGTCGGAGGGTCCTTAGTTTAGCGGGTGATGGGGGTTGGAGGGACTAGTTGGTGAACGATGTAGGCAGAAGGAACTGTATTTGTGAGGTTTTTATTGAATAAAAAATTATCTACATGTTAAATAATAGTGATGTAATACGATTAGCCTTACAACAATATTTTACACAATTCCTGCTAATTTGATTATTTATTAAAATTTTGCATCTTTGCTTTGAAAGGTTTTTTATTGCCTATCATTATAAAAAATTGTGTAATTCTCACATATTCTCAAATATGCTTTAATTGTTATACATAGGTCACAAATGTGTGTCGATGCTTGCCTGGTGGAGGTTTGATGGTGATTAGAGAACAAGCTGTGGTTCGGTGATGATCGGCGCCCGAGTAGAGGTCCTGCGGAGAAGGCGGCTAGGCGGTGTTCTAGCGACGGTCAGGGGATGGGTGGTTGTCAAGTGACGGTCGACGGACATGTGGTGGTATGGTAATGGTCGGAGGCTAGGTGGTGGTCCAACGACGGTCAACAGAAGTTTGTCACCGACAGTGCTTGGATAAAACTCTAGGATCCTTGAATTCTTTAAGCTCTCTTCAAGCTCTAATTAAAGGTCTCCCTCATATAAAGAGTGGGAGTCTATTTATAATTTTTTTTTAGTGGCACACCTTGTAAATGTGGTGAAAATCTAGGGTAGGGTTGCAAACAAGTTGAGTCAAGCTTGAGTCATGCCTAACTAGAGGTCAACAAGCAGCCAAAACCCAAGCTTAAACATGAGTCGAGCTCAAAAGGCAAGCTCGATCTTAGCTCATGCCATTGAAAAATGAGCTTGCAAACCTTCCGTGATTCACACGAACAGACGTTGTCCATGCTTCCACGCTACGCCACGCTTCTGCCTTTGCCTGGACCTTCTGCCTTCCATGGTTTGCTTGTGTTTTTCCCATCCTTAATTAATTCATATCACTAATTGAGACACTCAAGAACACTCGAGAGTAATCGAGCTGAGCATCATCCGAGCTTGATAATCCAACAAGCTTAAAATTCTGCTCAAGCTAATGCTCAAAGCTAAATAAGCTCGACTCACGAACTCGTTAATGAGTCGTGATTGAACCGGCTAGGCTCACTTACTCCCCTAATATAGGGGTAGATTCAGAGTGCTCCATCAGATGACCCATACTAATTTCCTTAGCTATAGGGCATTCATTCAGTATTTAATTGCCTTATTGATAACAAAATTAATTAATATTGGGCTCATTGGATTCGACTCGTCGAGTCGCTCAGTTTAACTATAAGCATGTCATATTTGGATACCATTTGTTCATCAAATTAATGCTTTGAACATTCCAAATACGCTTTGGCCTCTTGATTTGGACCCATTTGGGTTAGAATTTGACTGATTTTGATGTTGTTATGTTCGTGGTCTCGAGATGTTCAATTTAACTATAAGTCTAGTAAAATTGGAGTTTGGATGATCTTGAATTTACTTTGAAAGTTTTCAACTTATATATGCTTCGAGATTCAAGCCTGATAAAGATGATTTTTGGTGACATATAAAGAATGCATTAACTATTTTAGTGCATAAAATTCAGAAATTGTAACATTTATCCCTAAAGAAAAATTTATTGATAATATATATATATATATATATATATATATATATATATATATATATATATACTATTATTTATAATTATTTTCATTATTTATAATATGTATACACTAAAGGATAATAAACTATGCAATATTATAAGAAATATATACATAAAAAATATATATATAACAATTATGATGCTAAGGATAATTAATACATCTCCAAAGCTCACCTTGATCGAGCATGAATCTCGAGACATATTCAAATTGAAAACTTCCAAAATCAAATTCTTGATCATCTGAACTCTAATTTTAGCAAACTTATAATCAAGTTGAATCTTGACATGACAAACTTAACATCATAAAAAATGGTCCATTCTGAACTTGAATGAGCTCAAATTAAAGGCGTAAAGCATAATAGAACAATTCTTAAGATTAATGGGGTGACTAAATGGTCTCTAAATTTAGATTACTAATTGTCAAATCGGGCTATGTGGCAAGACAAATCATTAAGGACAAGATCACTTA
Source organism: Dendrobium nobile (assembly GCA_022539455.1). Lineage (NCBI taxonomy): Eukaryota > Viridiplantae > Streptophyta > Magnoliopsida > Asparagales > Orchidaceae > Dendrobium > Dendrobium nobile. Next base: position 111,602 of record JAGYWB010000052.1, on the reverse strand, counting down.
TTTCTGACATCATTAAGTTACTTAAATGTTGAGTGAGTGCTTTATGATCAAGGGAATTAATATGGGCAATTTGATGAAGTGTTCCAAAATTTTCATGTTTACAGTCATGTTGCTCTAAAAAATTTAGGCCCCTGCATTCTACAAGAGAGGGGATCTTGGAGGAGCTTAGAGCAAAAATCTAAACTCTCTCTCTTGAGATTTAAGAAATCTTTGGGCATTAAGGATCCCAACACACCACTTGAGCACAACCATCAAGCCACAACCCAACTTTTTCCATTGGGACTTCAACAGCCAACCATCACGATCTTCGAACCACCATTGCCCACCAACTACTATCCTTGTACTATCGTCACTTGACAACACAATCCTCAAACCATAATCACTCAACTAAAATCCTCTGACATCCATCACCTAACTACAGTCCTACTGATTTTCATCACCTTTCGACTACGATACTCGGACCATCGTCACCTGACAACGATCCTTAGACCACAATTGACTTAAGTATAATCTTCTTATCATTGTCGCCCTACTATAGCCCTCAGACTATGATTGTCCGACTAGTATCCTTCGACCATCGTAGCACGACTATGGTTCTTCCAACCTTTGTAGCACATAAACAATAGTCCTTCGACCTCCATTTTATGACAACAGTCTCAAACCACTATTGCCCGATTATGTATAACGCCCCTAAGGTCTAATTTTTAAAGAATTGTCTATTTATTCTTAATTAATCTTTCAAAGAAATGAATCTCATTTCAATAAATATAAACCATCTGAAAAAATTTTAAAAATCTTTTCTTAATTTTGTTGAAATAAGACTAGTGGCTATGGTAGATTAATTAAAAAATAAATAGATAATTCTTTCAAAATTAGACCTTGGGGCATTACACAATTATCCTCAAATCACCATAGTTTGATTACAATCCTATGTTACCCATTGACTACCATCCTCGAACCACTGTTGCGCGACTATGATCCTTGGATCATCATCACCCGAATATAATACATCGACCATCGTTGCCCAACCAAAGCCCTTATGACCTTCGTCACTCGCCAACTCCATTCCTTGGAGAAATGTCACCCAACTATGATCCCTCCGACCTCCTTCTCCCGTAGACTATAATTTTCATACTATCATCACCTGACTAAAGTCCTCAGATCATAATCACTCAACTATGATCCTCTGAACACCATTGTCTAACTACGATCCTTTCAACCTCAGTCGCTAGTTAATTAGGGCATCTCCAACCGAAAAACTCATTTTTAACTCCAAAATACAGTAACTTGTCTTCAACCGAACACCATTTTCTAACACCAAAAAAAGAATATTCCTAGTATATTCTTTCTCATATTTCATTTTATATATTATTTATTGATTTTTTGAATTAAATCTATTATAATTAAATAAAATATTTTTTGTTATATAAAATAATTTGGAATATAAATATGTCATAAATAAATAAATATTTAGTTAACAAATTTTTATCTTAATGTTAACTTACATTAATTAATTTTGTAAAAAAAAAATTTAGATTTCTAAAAAATAAGATATTTCTAATTTATTATTTTAATTAATAATTAAAAAAATCTAAACTTTAATCTTTAAAATTAATAATTAAGTTTCCAATTAAAAAAAAAAACAAATGCCGTATGAACAGTGCGACGCCAATATTGGCGTCGCACTGTTCATTTCCCTTCAAATGCCGGCAAATATGAAGATCGGTTGGAGGGAAGGAGGAACGGCAAACACTGGTTTGCCGTTCGGGTGGAGATGATCTTATGGTCCTTAGACAACCATTGTTCAATTATATTCCTCTAACTGCCATCGTCAAACTATAGTCATTTTGACCTCCATCGTTTGTCGACTACAATCCTCAGAAAAATAGTACTTATTATGATCATTTCAACCACCGTCACCCATCGACTATAGTCTTCCAACCCATCACCAGGTGTTTATGATCCACATACTTCTATTGCCCACCTACTATAATTCTCAAACCACTGCTACCTAACTACGACTCTCCAACTTTCATTGCCGCCAATAACAATCTTCTGTCCTCCTTCAATTACCAATTGTAGTCTTCTAACCTATAATCTATTTATTATTATCACATGGCTACTCTATTATTATCACATGGCTACTCCAACACATATTGGCTTCATCACCTACTATCATTAATAATGCCAACACATACCATCACTTATAAGATTGATGCACACTGTCGACATTAGCTATGAATCTCAAATTTATTTATGTTGGATCTCTGCCAAAGGAAACTTATAACTTTAACCACAACTTATATAAATGCATTTGCAATGTGTGAAATATTATATTTTTGAAATGATATATTCTTAAAATACATTGATTTAACTCTTATCATATAATATTTTTGTTTTTTACAATAACGTGGCAAAAAGAAAATTAACTTTCAATATTTAAGCAAATATAATGGTTTTTCGAATGGGCATGGAGTAATAATTATATTACCATCACTGTAATTTGGAGGTCACGAATTAATATAATAAAATAAACCTCTCTATAATGTAGTAAAAAGATTGTATATGTTATTGAATAAGTGCTTAATCTACCAGTTTGTCATGGCATGTTTGCTATACCGAGGGATGAATGAAGTATCTCAAAGCAGCATAACAGAGAGCTGGTATATGAAAGGTAAAACAACATGCTCACATATCTAATGTATTAAAAAAAAACAATATGATTTATTTAACTGTATAAGGGTAGCAGGAGTATTTGGTTAGATAAAGATGATGTGTTTTTTACATGTAGAGTGCAGGTTGATTGCTTGGTTTTGATCCAACAAATTGGAAAGATTTAACCCATAATGAATATTTAAAGCCAATTAAAATTCAAATTTGAAATAGGATTACATATTAATATACATGTATCAAATACATACCATAATGAGAAAGTTAAAAGTTGATGCGGGTCTTTGAAAGGATGTTATTTGCAGGGATCAAAATGCAAATAGTATGATTGCTCTGTCCCGTAGGACAAAATGATCTTAAACCTTTACACTCTGTGTAAGCAAGCCAATGGGAGATAGAAGAAATTATATATATGATTATCCATAGAGAATAGCGGCTTTCGCTTACACATCTTGATAGATAATAATAAGCAATACTCGATAGTCACAAAATTTTCTCATTCAATGCATCAGCTTGAATGAGATTTATTTGATATGGTTATCAGTTTCTCACAGGTGCAAGCCCCTGTAATTAATTACATTATAGGCCTTACCTAGAAAAACTCTTGATTATGGATATTATTTTATTCTCTTTTAGGTTTAGTGCATAGTGGAATATCTAGACTCTCTTAATTTGTGAGAAGATAGGCTCAATCAGGCTATTTAACACATAATGCTCATCTTGTCACTTGGCCGATCACAGATGGATAATTCAAGAGAGGAGACATCACACTCGAAGCTTGCATGGGAAAAAGATAGAAGTGGTGCCATCAATGTGATGCAGATGTGTGGGATTTACAATCTCCATAAATTAAGAACCTACCCAATGATATACTTATACCGCCAACCTTGGACCCTAAATTTATAAAGGATATACCATATATTAAGTACTAATACCCACGACCTAATTAATGCAAGACACCACAAGGGGGGCTTATAACCTAAACCCCACTATGGATCTTGGTAGCACCAACCTGGATTTACCACCCTTCTTAGAAGGGGTACAAGCTAAACTCCACCTAACATCTCAAATTCATTCAATTTGGTCTTATATAAATGCAAGAGTGGTGAGAGACACATAAGGGAAATGAGCCTCAAACCTGGCCATGAATGATATTATACAAATGTAAAAGGTGAATTACAGATCTAGATTCTAGACACACTGACTACAAGGAGATATACAACATAAAGCTAATATACATATCAACCTAATAGACTAAAGCTCAAATTTTATTTCATTTTTTTATATTGATGACATATTTTTTAAAGGCAATATTTAAAAGCCCAAAAATTTTTAAGATATCATTTTTATAGTAATTTAACATTTTAAAATCTAAAGAAAATCAGCCTAGTGATGCACATAACATAATAGGTGGGCCTACACTATAGGCCTCGGTGACCATGAAGTTCTTTATGGTTCACAGAGGGGAAAAGTCACAGCGAAAAGGTCAGGACTTCATAGGTGCACTATCCTATGGCTAATGACTAGACATCTTATCATATAGATTTGGGTGGGAAAAACAAAATAATAACCCACAATGTGTGTGCATTTGTATACCATTCTTCATACAATGAGAAAGTCCTTACAAGTTGTAGAAATCATACCTGACTGTGACAAGCCGGGGCGTATCCATAGACCTTAAGCAAAACGCAGGAGCCTTCTCATAAGGCTCAAGCAAACATGATCCGCTAACTAGTGACGTATGCAGGACACAAGTAACTCATAAGAAAAAATAAAGAGGGAAGATAGGAATGAGAGTAGATATTGTTTAAAGGAAAAGTAAGTAGATGAAGATCTAACTAATAAGAAATTCAACATTTTAACTTCCCAAACATATGCATGCCACCATTAGAACATAAAACAATATAAAGTTTCTTAGCATGGGTGAGAAGAATTGACATGGTAGAATGCTACACATAAAACATGTGAGAGTTTATTAACAAAGAACATAAAACTTTTCTATAACAAAATATGAAGGAGAATTATGCATACAAAATGTTCGCTGACATAGCTAAGGATCAGTAAATCACATAACATTGAATATGTAGAGGAGATTCTCCAACAAATTTACAAATTCACCTGACGTCAAATATTTATGTACTATTGAAGTCCATTTATTGCAATGTAACTAGCAATGACATGTTTAACTAAATACAAAACAATGATCATTTACGAAACATCCATATGAAATGCTTTCTACCTTAACTAGCATAAAAACCTTCTATTGAGTGTGTAACATGATGTAGGAACATAGGGCATATGAGAACTTTCTATCAAATGGCACTGAGCATGGCTATACATGTATACATATAGACTTTCCAATGTTGGTAAAATATATTTTTTTTTTTTGAATTGATTCTATACATGTTTACAACTAAAACATAGGATGGATGAAGTTATCAAGCATAATTGTAAATATATTCATTACATGATAACAAAAATGTTTCTAAACATCTTTCATTATAAAATAATATAATGCTAACAATTGAATCTCAAGAGAAGCAATTTCTTTAGATCAAAATTATTTCATAAAACACACTGAAACTTTAATTTTTCTAAAAGAAATGGACTATAGTAAGAAATCTGATCTCTTTTCCAAACTTCAACAAAGAAACTTGATGAGCCATTTTCTAGGGAGAAATTTGTTCAAAGAGGCATTTCATTCCATATGTGGATATATGTGCAAGACATACATTCAACACTTCCATAATAAAAAGTAGGAAAGCAATGCCCATGCTCATGCATCCCTTAACACATCACATCAAACACAAATTTCTCATAATTCAAGTGAAGAGTGGAGAGAAAGAGATGCTGAAAGCCAAGATGCTTTCCATTTTGTAACTAACACCCTACATCAAAATAAATGTACATATCACACAATTACTAACGGACGCAAAGAATGTCTTGCAGGACTTCACGCTTACGTTCCCATGCTTCACATTTATATATGCTTGCAATATAGACTTTTCGCACTTGATGTTAAATGAACACATGATGTTTAAGTAATCTTAAATGCAAACATTTCTGCATATCAAACCTCACCAAGCATACTTAAATTAATGAGACCATGGAGAAATGCCATACTTACGTACACTAAACATTCCTTCAATTAATCATGAACTGCAAATGCATATGAATACCATACTTTATGTTGGAGATTATACCAGCCATGTATGCTTTGTCACGAACAATGATGACAAAAATAAATTGCATACAACCCAATATCAACATGAAGACTCATTCTTTTTTTCATACTCTCAAGAAAGATAAAGAGAAATGTTTACTCTCAAGATATTTAATCAATGTTGTGAAAGGACTAACCAAACAAGCCATCCACAAAAAAAAATAATAAAAAAATAAATAAATAAAAGGCCTCAAGAGAATAGATCACAAAAATGTCACCATTTAAGTTTAAGTAGTAAAGTAGGTAAAAATCTGTTATTAAGAAGCTTTGAGTTGAATCCATCATTACAAACAATGCAAATGTATTTTTTGTGATAAGATCTAGTCATCCTAACAAAACAAGAGATTATTGCTTGGAAATCAACATGCATACTTGTATAGAGAATTTAAAGAATAGTAACCAGCATTTTGTTTCCAATCAAAGAAGATCAAACAAAATATTTCATTATCAAACTTTAAAAGAGACTAATCATGATACCTTTACTTTGGAAATCAAAACATGGGCGAAAAAAAATCATAGCCTATTTAAAAAAGAAAATTTAAAAGGTGCACTGCAAATTTCATACCAGAGAAAAACCATCATGGTTTCTTTCTTGACTTTAGGAAAGAAAAAACAAACCACCCCTTCTCGATCAAAAAATTTTGAAAGGTAAATTCACATCACAAAGAAAGGGCAAATTATTGGGTCAGGTGATCGGACTCAGAGATAGGTCCTGATATTAATAAAATATTATTTTAAATTAAGCGCAGGTAAAGCGCAAGTAAAGCGCAACTAAATCGCAAGTCAAAAAGCGCAAGTAAAGCGCAGGTAAAGCGCAACTAAAGCGCAAGTCAAAAGCGCAGGTGACGCGGCAAATTTTTATTGGATGATCGAACTTATTTTTCGCGTCCGGTCACCTGACCCAATAATTTGCCCAAAGAAAGGGCAGCCATGTAGAAAAAGTATGGCGAAAAATAAGAAATCGAGGAAGAAGAAGAAAAAAAAAGGAAGGAAAGAGTAAAGAAGGAGGTGAGGATGAACAAGGAAAATAAAGAGAAGAAGAAGAGGAGGTGGAAGAGAAGAAAATTAATATTCCTGATGGTGTGAAGGAGACCGATCGACATGCTCGGCTAGGGAAGGAGGCTGGCATTTGACTGGTGTGAGTTCATCTAGGGCTTTGATAGAGTGAGGGAGCAGTTGGGTCTTCGTGCATGAGAGGGAGGAGGAATCAAAGAGGGGCCTTTGGCTAGGATGTCGAGCAAGGAGAGATCACAAGATTCGGGGCCTCAATTCCATCTGGGGCTCGCAAAAAAAGAGGAGACCGATCGGAGGGAAGGGGCTCGGGATTCGAATCTCCTAGATTTCTTCGAACCGACCAATGAGGAAGAGAGGGGCTAACTAAGTTGAGGAATTGGAAGTAATGTTCTGGAGCATAATCCCTACATAAAGGCTTTGCAAAGCCTTCTAAGACACTCTTTGGAGCTCTATTATGCTCTAAAACCTTGGTATGGCACCGTGCTATGCGAATCTTTATTCCAATAACCCAAACATGCACCGAAGCGGGAGGCCACATGACTGAAATGCCTGGAAAGCGACTGAGGCTTCGTTTGGAACTGCTGCAATTGTCGGTAAAACAGGTTGTGAAGTTGTTGTCTAGAAAGTTACTTTATAAAATTGTTGTACAAAAATCAATAAATTTTGTTTGAATAGTATAACTGCCGAGCTACTGTGCTGCTGCTGTATTACAATAAATTACCTTCATACCCTTCTATATATTAGCATGAAATTTTTTTAATAAACATAAATGTTTTTAAATTTATATGATAACAAACTAATAATTCTAAATTCAAATCAAATATTTATTTTAATTTTTTTAAGTTTATATATAAAAATATTATAAATTTTTTACTTAAATTTTCCTACCATATTTCAAAATAATTTGTTCAGATTTTAGATTCTCAATTATTATTTTATAATAAACCATTCTTTTCATATGTTTTTTAAAAAATTATATCAAGAAAATATTTAAATAGAATTTGTAAGCATCAATTTTATTATGAGTCGGCGGCGGCGGGAAGCCGAGCTCACCGGCGGCGAAGGGGTCGTGGAAAGTGGGTTTGGGAAAGGCGAAAGGGAAGTGGTCTCGGATGGGTGGAGTTTGCTGGTACTGGTTTCCCCACTACGGCGGGACGGCGGCAAAGGGGTCTCCGTCACTGGATGTGTCATCAATAGCAGGGATGACCGGTTCGTGATTCTGCTGCTGATGTTGATGGCGCTGCTGTTGCTGTTGCTTTTGCTTGATGACTTGCTGGGCGATGAGAGACGAAGCCAGCATTGATGCGAAGGAGTGAAGTGAGAGTTTGGAGGAATTGAGCTGCACGGGGTACGATGGTTTCTGTTTCTCTCATTTCCAGGTTCTTTGTTTCATAGAGAAGAACATCTAGTTCGGTACGCAAATCTACCAACTTCATAAAAAAAAGTATCTGGAAAACTAAATAGAAAATTAAATCGGGAATTCCTTACCTTGGTTCTTGGGTCTCCAGAGATGGGAAGGAAAACGTGCGACGTGTAGAGATGGCAGTGAAGCAGAGGGGAAAATCTCACCTTTTAAAATAAAAATCGACAGAATTCACACAGTAGTGTCTCATGAATGAAAGCAACCGACCGTCGGATCTTGATTGGTATGCAACCCACGGCATCCACGTCAAGTAAGGGCTGCGGAGAAGAGAAGGAAGACGAGGGATTTGATGCCATCTGGAAAGTTGGTGGATGAAGAGAAGAGGCGGAAGATTGCAGAGCGGACCGCGGGACATGGGGAAAGGTCGCGAGAAGCAGCTATGTGCCGCGAACTTTTTCTGACGTCGTTCTGCCGCAATCCCCCAAACGATAATTTAATAACTTTTTATAAAGCAAAGCAACGGTGCCGCCGTCCCAAACGCACCCTGAATTGCAATTTCAATTCAAAGCTGTTGGATCAATTTTTTTATTTGGAAAAGGATTTGAATTGAGAAAAGAAAAGTCAATTGGAGTTCAATTTAGACTAATTGGGTTGATGTGGGTCAAATTTGAGCTCAAATTGAACTTAATATGACTTAATTCGAGTTGATTTGGGTCCCCTAAACAAAATCACCTATTATCGGCGGCATTTTTCAGTGGAAATTTGTCATTTTTTAGTGGCTTTAGAATTTACCGACGGTTTTCCGGTTGAAAATTTTCCACCAGTAAAACAAGCGTATGAAAAAATTTTCCGACAGACTTTTCTGGCAATAAAAAATTCTGGCAGAAACTTCCATTATTTAATATAATTTTTAATCTTTTTTATTAAATCATTTAAATAGTTAAATTTTTAGACATTTTAGTTAAATTATTAAAATCTGCCGAAAAGCTAGAGAAAGCCGCCATAAAATTACGTCGGAAAGAAACCGCCGAAAACTTCCACCGGAAAAGCTGCTTCATTGTCTTCCGTCGAAAAACCGCCGGAAAATTGACCGCCAGAAAGCAGTAAGAAAATTCCGTTGATAATAGGTTATTTTCTTGTAGTGATCTAATGTCGTTCGATTGCATTAATTTGATGAAATTAAACCCAGGTCGATGTCGACATTACTTAAATCGGGCTTCATAAGGCTCAATCAACTCAATTAAATACGGTTAAGGGAAAATATTTCTAAATTGAGGTCAACAAGTGGACCCCAATAGGTGTGGTGAACAATATGTGAACCGCTCATGTTGGCATTGACCTCCCCATCTAGCGGTGCAAACGAGTCGAGTCGAGCTCCAGTCAGGGTGTGTTCGAGTCGAGCTCAAATGTCATATACCGAGCTCGAGCTCGAGCTCGACTCATTCTATAGAAAACGAGTTTGAGCCGCTCGTCGAGTCGCCCATCCGGCGATGTCAGTTCATCTTCCAATGCTGGCAATCCTCCAAAAATTAATTTGGGGATTCTGTCTTTATATAGCTGGAGAAAGAGAGAGGGTTTTGAGGTGTGATCAGTTTGGCCAAATTTTTGGAAGTAGCTTATTTGTCCTCAAATTTAGAGGAAGCAGTGTGATTGAGCATTAATTTAAAAACGAGCAAATACGCCAAGCTGCATGGCGCATTATAAGAATGCGCGATCTTGAATGGCACATTCAAAGAATGCGTCGAACCTAATTGAACGTTTAGGCGCGGTGTGGCGCATTCTATAGAATGCGTCTAATATATAAGCGCATTTTACGGGTTAATTTTGAGTATTTATTATCTCATTCGCTGCTTCACATCGAGGGAACAAAATGAATTTTCGAATGATTGATGATTGTCCGATCCGATGATTGAAGTAATGATTGGTCAATATTTTTTTTTTTTTTTGTTACTTAAATTGGAAATATGTTGGTGTTTTTAGTAAAAGTTAATAGTTATAAATAATTAAAATTTATAAAAATTAAATTTCATTTAATTAAAAAAATATGTATTATAAGTAAAAGTTAATACTTATAAATAATTTAAATAAATAAAAATTATTTTTCATTAAAAAATAAAAAATATAATTAGTAAAAATATGTGTTTTTAGTTAAAGTATATAGTTATAAATAATGTGAATATATGAAAATTAAATATCATTTAATATAAAAGAATATAATTTCTATATGTCATTTATATTATTTTTTATAAAATTTATTAACTTAAATATAAATATAAATTAAAATTAATTTTATTAATCATAATTATGACATTTAAATTTACTATAGTTTAATTGATATATATTTAATATAATTTATTTATTTATAACCTTTTAAATAATATTAAAATACATTATTAAAGTATTTAAGTTTAATACTTAAATATGTTACTATTTAATTATTTATATTATATATGATTAATCTATTAATTATGTATAATATTAAATTTTTTTAAATATATCAAATGTTAAATAAATTTTTTTATTATTTTTAATCATTAAATTTTTTTAATAAATTTAAAATAAATTTATTTTAAATATTTAAATAAAATTTTTTTATTTCCATTTTAAAAATAAGTTCAAATTATTTTAATAATTATTGACGAAGCGCACAGTAGTAAATGAATAATTAATTAATATCTCAAAAAAAATTCAATATTTATTTTAGGTAAATAAATAAACAATTTAAAGTAAAAATATTTTTAATATATTTAAATAAAAGTATTTTTATTTTTTAATAAAATTATTATTTTTGGATAATTTAAAAATATGAAAATTTGTTTTAAAAATAAATTTATTTTATTATTAAAATTAAATTTTCATCTTGATCCTTATCATAAATACTACATGAAATGTGTTCCTTCTTAAAATTTGCCCCCATAAGTTCATGAAAATACATAATAAATTCACTAACAACATGAAATACATATGATAAGCGTTAAAATAAAGCTAAAAAACTATTATTACATGTGGTTTAATACTATGCGCATACGTGCTTGGAGTTGGCTTAAAGTTAGACAGCATATGAAGTCCTCTATGAACTTCTTTTGAATGTATTGTCAATCTTTTATATTCCAAAACTCCTTTTTTCCATCTATAATATTCAGGTCTCGATATTTTTCAGATATAAATGCATTTGACAAAGTATGTCATCTAGTATAAAGAATACAGTGTTGCACTTCAGTTATTGGATTTTTAACATTGACCACAACATAATCATCTTCTTTCCGTCTGATTTCCTCGATTCTTGTCTTAAAAATACTCGTATGAGCAAAATGACCATTATGATCCCTAAATCTTTGATGTAAAAGCTTTCAATCCATATTAGTAAGAGTTTCTACATCCACATATATGAGATAACAAGTTTTGATTACTTCATCATATGTATCACATAAATTATCGTGTTCATACCATGACCATTCATGTATACAGCATCGAAAAATTTCATTTGATCTTGTTTTCTCCTCCAGGAATTCATCCGTGGGATACGACAAAGATTCTGTCAATCGAACATTACCATCATAGATCAACTTCTTTCTAGTAATTATATGAAGGAAATCCCTTTAAGATGAGAGCTTTATTGATGAGGGCCTTGATGATGATGACATTATATGCTGAATATTAACTTGAATTAGTACTAAGTTCTTTGAAAAAGGACATATACATAAATACAAATATGATATATTTAAGAAATTAACTTGAGTTGCCATTAGAAATTTAATATTAAATAAAATTGTCAAATAAAAAAATGAATGGAGGCAAAAAAGTCTTATTAATAAAAGAAAATAGAAGTTGAATAATTAAAAATTATTGTTACACAAAATAAAATATTATAAAATGAAATATTCATCACAAGCAAAATCCTACGTAATAATATGTAGGAAAAAAATAGAACTCTTATTGTTATATATTCTTCAGTATGAATCGTACGCGACCTTGAAATTGAGTTTGTGTGGGACAACATCTAAAATTGATAATAAATTTTTCTTGTATCTGCTGCCAATCTTTTCTATTTAGAAAATTCTTATGTTTACCTTATTTAGAACATTGCAATAATATTTTATAATATTTTAATAGTAATTTATTATGATTATCACACCCGTTATAGTATAGAATACAATGGTCTATGTCAAGCATCGACCTTCCTTTCCCCGGTTCAATTGTACCATCATTGTGAAGACCAAGTTCAAGAATTTGACCCTTCAGAAAATCTAATGATACAATGTGATTGGAATGATTGCAAAATCTTTGTTAAAGATTTTTCCAACCCACGTCTCAAAGTTCAAAGCCAGCTTGATATGCTTTAATTTTTTCATGTAATCATGCTCGTGTCATATTATGTAATCCATGTCTTCCCCCCAACTATGCAAAACACATCTAGATAGCTCATTTGATGATACCTTGGCTTCGAGGATCTCACCAGTCTGAAAAAATAAACTTTCACGCAAGCTGCTAATTCCCCTTATAATCATTTCCTTAGTTCGATCACTTATGAAGGCATCCATAACGAGTTTGTGCTTTGTTGAGTAATCTAGTTGAGGTGGTAGATTTACAAAATGTTATATTATAAAATTAAAAAGTTTTACATATTATCTTAAAATATAATTTTTTTGTGTTTTCAGATTAGGTAGAAAAAAATAGGCCTTTATAATATGAAATTAAAAGAACCAAAATATATATTAAATTATTGAACCAATTATTAAGAATATATTACATAATCTGAAATAGTTACACATGATAGTTCAAACATAATACATCATTAAGAATTCCTGAATTTCTACTATCTATTCTTTCTAGGTTTGAGAGCATCTATATGAGGGGTGTATCTTGAGGGTTCCCGCCTACTCCTCTTCTGGAGCTGTGGTTCTTCTTCTTATTTATGATCCCCTTCCTCTTGTGTAGTGTCGATGTGAAGTTGGACTTGTTCCACAACCATGCCATGCTGGGTTGGAGTTCCTGGCTAGCCAAATATATTCCACTTTTTCTTATTTAACGCTAGCATATAAAGCAAAAAAATATAAAGAAAATAATTTCTTCTGACAACCAAGGTTTATAAAATGAAATAAAGTTTACAACTCAAAGATAAATCTCACAGAACATGACAAAAATCTAGTTCACACTAAACTAACGATGCCTGGGTAAAGCCCCACTCCCTGGAGTATATCTAATTGGTGCCTTCCATTTTCTCCTTTGTAATTGTGGCTCCTCTGAGACCTCATCCTCTTGTTGCTCAACTTTGGCACGTTGTTGTAAATGTTGTGTACCTTATTCTATTGGATAACCCCCCATTAACATAATGTCCTGCTACGTGGGGGATGAAGACAATCCTACTGATGACATCCACCCTGGAATGGACATTGAAAATAATGATTGTGTGTTGGGTTATTTGTATTGTGTGACATAATATATATCTCCTGGTTGACTAAACTGTTCAATATACGGGCTTTAATGTGGGGCTAATGGACTTGCTCCCGTGAAGTCATAACCCATGGATGGTGTGTGAATAGAATGTCGATGCGGATCAGTCTCAATAGTTTGTTGGTGTCTACTCCCCATCGATTGGGATGGAGCATCTAAAATAGATCATCTACTATATTGAGGCCTATGAGAACTCCCACTACATTGCTTAGTTTGTTGTACCTTCTTTATAGATGTATCAAAAGTTGTGTAGTCAATATAAATTGATCACTGAACTCTGGTAGAAAGTTTAGCAATTTGATATATAGCCAACTGCAAAGAACTAGCATTTTCTCCTCCCCTGACAAGTGGCTCAATTATCGTAAATGATCGTATATAGTAGTCCGCCTAAAAAATAATTACTGATTAAATATTAATAAATATAGAAATTAGGATAAATAATTTATATAGTAAATATAATAATGGAACATATACCACTAATCTTTCGCCAGGTGATCTAGGAAAGAAGGTCTCTAGAGGCTCAATTTGTGGTTATAAAATGTAGATAGATGCACAAGATCTATACCACCGTAGATAAGCACCATTTCCTGATTACTTGTGCCTACTTATGGAGTGATGGGAACCACGTACACCCTTCTCTCCTCCCATATTTGCAGATAGTTACGGTATTGTAAAGTCCAATCCAGAGATGCTCTACCACGACCATCAATGCACCTAAAAGATTGATCAATTGGTTCAATATCAATGTATTGTGCGCCTGAAAACTATCTCATGACCCGATTTGGGAGGTGCCACTCTGTACGCATCCAACTAATAAGCGGTACTCATGCCCTCTAAATATCCCTCCCATCCTGACACTATATAGGAAGAGCATCCAAAACTTCTTGTGTATATGGAGTTATGATAACCTAATAATTATGAAAAAGATAATATTTTATTTAATTATGAATATTAATAAATTATTTTGATTATTATAATATAATCATACCTGACTCATCTGCAGACCATCAAAATTATCTCTATATGTCATCGTGTTGCCAGAAGGAAGCTCATGTATCATTTCTTCGGCCCACCTATTAATTTATAAATAGCATTATTATTTATAATACATTTGAATTAAGTTGTTTAAAGCTTACTAACCTGCAACCCAAAGGTCGTCCAATCAAGTCAACAATCTATGGGACTCGTAGTGTTCGTCGACCGATATGTAATCTTTCTCATGACCAAACCTGTAAGAGTGCTACACATACAGCAATATATGTCCTTGTTGGCCTTGTCGCATAGTAAACCTCACTAAAAAGATGTGCAAGAATTGCACCTCTTATAGACATCCTGCTAAAGCTTTTAATGTTCCCAAGCAGAGGTAACCACTATAGTGAGACATGACTTCGTGATGTATCGGGTATCAAAAAATAATATATCATGAATACGATGTATGCTCGCACATGTTGAAGGAAAGTCTCTGGGGTTAAATCATCGTATGACTCTCTGTAAAATGTCCATCGTAGCCAACATAGTGGAAGCATAGACTCAATCTGTGTTGAACACATCCTAAAGGTCGCAACATCTTCCTCATCATGTGAAGCATGGTATATTGTATCCCTGTTAGGATGTGTCCCAAGAGCTCGTCATAGCAACTAGGCCAGGTTGGCCATATACGTCATTTCCCAATAACATTTGGTCCCATCATAATGGGTCCATCAACTCTAAGCCCTAACAAAATTTGGACATCCTGTAATGTGATCGTCATCTCACCGATCGTCAAATAGAATGTGTTTGTTAATGGACACCATCTATCCACCAATGTTATGATAAGATTGTGATCTAACCTAATGAATTGCAAATGCCTGAGATTTTGCAATCTAAGGTTAGTCAACACATATATCATACGGGGGCATTCCACTGGTTATTCCTGAGCCATGCGCATATGAGTTGCGGCAACCAAAGGGGATGCTTACACATTTAAATTTTTAGAATATTAATTTTTTAGAATATTATGACATTAAATAATTTTACATACTTGATCTAAATCATGCACTATGTGTGATTCCCCTAGTGATGATATGCTATTCTATATAGGTACACTTTCTGTCGCACTATGATGAGGAGTGCGCCTGCTTGAACGAGCACATCTAGATCTGTCAGCCATACCTACAAATTATAAAATCATTACAATTCATATAGTTTTCACTAAAAAAAATATATTATTATATTATAATGTCCACAAATATTAACTTAAATATTGTGTAATTACAAATTTATCAATTAACTTAAAATATATTAGAATTCAAAAATCATAATCAACATTCAAACAAAAACTAGAAATATATATTGAAACCCAAAATTAAAAAATACATGAAAGTACATATCATTAAGACGTACTAATTTCAATTATAACTAATACAAAGAATATTGACATCATATTCAACTGAAATTTGGAGTTCGTTTATAAGTTATATAAGCATAATAAATTAAGGGTTTATTTAGCACGATGTGTGTGCGAGCTTGGAGTTGGGTTTGGGTGGGGTAGCAATCAAATTTCTGTTGAAACCAATGTTGGACACATTACCAATCTAATGCATCAAGAAACCCCTTCCTCTTTTGCCTGGCCAATATATCTAATTCTCAAATGTATTAACAAGGAATGAGTCTATAGCAGAGTCCCATTTTTTTGTACAGAATACAGTAACATATATCGGTAGTTGGATTTGCCACAATCACTTCAACCGATCCATCTCGATGCCTTCTTATTTCAGTATTTCTTGCCTTCAGTATATTAATCGGTGCTATATGTCCTACAATTTATATACCCTTACTTTGCACGTATTGCCAACCTTCTCTATTCAAACCATCTTCACCCCTATAAGAACGGATCGTCATTGCGATGCTGTGTCTCTCCTATAATATGCTGTCTTCCTTATCAGACCAAGAATGCATATAACAATGATATAACTCATTTAATCTGGATTTCTCCCCTAATACCTCATCAGTTGAATGTGTTAAACAATCCTTCAATCTTCTGCTTCCCTTTATAATCAAGGTCTTTGGAGGGATTTTTTGTTGGTGATATATTACACATAACTCAGCTGCATACATCAATATAATAGGCGATGTTCAATAGGTCAATTATGAGGTGCTAATAAATAAATAAATAACACTATGTTAGAATTGAGAGCAGCATCAACTAGCATTCAATAAATCAACACATCTTAAAATATCAATCATTAATACATTTACATGTTCTAGATCATGAGCCCTAGATGCTGCCACGAATGACAACACTACGATGTACCGGCAATATCTTAAATTCATATAAAAAATTAATGAATGTATCAATTTGTTGAGTTGTAAGAAATTAATTGAATATGTAATTGGTCTAATAAGTTTAGGCTATGTAGATTACATTGATGATGAAGGATTATGCTGACAGGTAGCCCTATTGTAACCAATTTGTTTGCAAAAACCACAAGCCTTATGCAAGGTATTCGAGGGCTCATCCATCATGTTACGGTACTTATTCATTCGTAGTCAACCAACACGATGCCTAAAAGTTGGAGCAAGCAAAGGGATTAATCCATGCTCTACGTTAAAGGTGGGCCATAAGTTTTTTGGTGGGAAGACATGAAATAATTTTGAGTACGTAGGAACATAGTTGTTAACCTTAAAAAATGATGCTACAAATGCATTATGATGCCATTGCCTAGCTCTGACAATTGTAATGACATGAACGCAAGGAACATGATTCAGTTGTGGTTTTAAACATGTGCACGTATAGGAAGCAGCACTTATTATCTCAACTTTGTTAGCTCGAGAAGACGTATCAATAACTTCATTGCTCTCTGATTCCACAACTACAAATGTTAGTGGATACAGTCCGTCGTTCCCATCGATTCCTACAGCGGCAAGGAGGGTCTCTCGATACTTCCCAAGCAAGAATGTCTCATCCATGCTACGTAATGGCCTACAGTGTTGCCACCCATAGATATATGGACCAAATGCCCAGAAAAATCCCTTGAAGCGTGTGGAACTACTACATGAATATTATATACAGTGCCTAGTTGGGATAATCGTAAGATCTCCATAAAACAGAAAAGAGAATGATAAGATTCTTCGTAGCTATCAAAAGTGGCTTCAATAAATTTTCTATGTACGTCCCATGCCTTTATATATAAAATATTAATATCAAACTTTGACTCTATTCTAGCTTTGATCTCCTTCGGCTTCATGTCTAGTTATTATCGAATTATAGGAATGATATGTCTACATATAAACTTGGATGTATAATTGTAATATCCACTAGCCAAAATGGGGTGGGTACATGTATGTGGAGGTCCACATGTAAATATTTTTCATAACCCACATAGTCTTTTACTTCGTGCTGCATGTAAGCACCAAAGGCAGGGATGATTAGGATTCTTATGTTGGGCACACATGATACTCATTCGACTTTTGTTAGATGTTGAATTTAAAAATTGAACATTATGAAGAATCGACCATCCATTTATTGCATCTTATAAGTCTGCCTTTGAATGAAATATCTGACCTTCATATAACTCTATTGGAGTAGTAGCTTCTATCAAGCTAACAATTTTTACATATGGAGCATCAAAATTTTCATCGTCATCCCACTATTGAGTTGTCTGAATAGTTTCGACAAAATTATTATTAATGTTCATCCCATCTAACCCATCATAATTTTGTGTTGCGTGATCTTCAATCAACCCTTGTCTATTACATTGTGTTATTAAATTATCCCATGCAAGCTTGAGGAATCTAGGAGTCCAATCTTGGGTTACCATCATGCAATGAATTAGTACTATCGCTATTCATCATTTCATACCCTTTAACTTGATCTCTTACACCATGAGAATTTTTCTCTGTGTACTATTCATTTTGTTAATTACACTGCATGTAAGGCACTGAGGGGTGGATATCTTGTAATTGTGTATAGTTAGTTGTCTCTCAAGATGGATGTTCACCGACACTAGGTCTAGGTTCAACTCTTAGAAATTGTTACGTCAAATAACTGGGTCGCTCACATAAATTAAAATGGCCATGTAAATCATCTTCTAACATTTCTTGGAATGTCTCTTGCATTGACCATAAAGGCCTTAGATGTAGGAGTGGGCCTATTACATAAAAGTTAAATGAGGTGTAAGGACATGTTCATTCAAAGAGTTATGAAACTCAATGGATGAAACTCACATGTAAGCTTGAGCTATTGGGTTAGCAGCCTCGGTGTGAGTAATTTGCTCAACCTTTACATGTATAATGATAATATGTGTTCTAGCCTCCATCAACATGTACTCACATAGCTCAACATCGGTGACATGGGTCGCACAAAATCTACCATTATCATGAAAACGACATGTGAGGTTAATAGTGTTTGTTATTGAATTTATCCTTAGTGCACGCATAGTTCTTAGTTTTAACATTTCAAGAGAAATATTGTCATCGATAAGGAGCGATCTATTTCTTCCGCCAATATAAGTTGGTGTGAACTCGCCCAAAATACGTAACTCTCCATTGAAATATAGCATCAATCGAGACATACTATCAAGATAAGAAAAATTATATAAATACTTTGTTTATGTTATAAAGTTTAAATTCATCAATATAATTCTCTAATCATATCTCAGGAAATTTTGAGGGGCCTAGGTCATATATAAATTTAATTATTATACCATTATTTAGATAAGGCATCTATTTATTCAAACAATTCAATTAATAGAAGTCAACTACTAATATTGTGTGTTTAGTCTTATGAAATAGGTAGTGTTATGATTTCATCATACGATCTTGTTGCTAGGGTAGTGTTATGATTTCAGCATCATTTACTTGGAACCTTACAAAAATTATGTAGATTTAGGAATCCATGATAGGGCAATAAAATCTACATCTCGGTAAGGACTCATTATGTTACTTGTTTACACAATATATATTTACAAAAAAATAATCAATTTACTATAAATTTACTATTGAAGCTAAATCATGTAAATCTTATTATTTTGATAATTTATCAATCTTATCATTTTTCATTTATGATTATTATATCAACATAATTTTTTATCCATATCATATTTATATATTTTTGTCTTATCTCATTTCATTAGTTTTGTAGGTACAACCATTAATTAAATATTAAGTTAAAATATTATTCTCTCAACCAAAATTTGTTCCTTCTTTATAGATACCAAACTCTACACACATGATAAATTTATTTTTAGTAATTTCATAAAATATATCTATTTGGTTAAATAATGTCCAAATATTAATATTTATAATAAAACAAGTTTAATTATAATTAAATAGCATCAAAATCATAATCTATTTTTTATTGCAATAAGTTTTATTCATTTAATTGTAGTATGACCAAATGTATTAATTAGCTATGTATATAATAAATAAATTAGTGGTTTTCTAAAAATTTATTTCCTTTAACTATTTTTTCATAATAAGTTTCAATATCTTAGGGAATTATTAGTTTATCTATTTGGACTGCTTTGTCATTTTCTTATATTTCAAAATATTTTTATCATTTCTTTATTAGAATGTATTTTTTAACATTCTAATTACTAATGTGTGATGGCTTAATAGTACAACAATTTTAATATTACAACTAGTAAATATAAACTTTTAACTAGATTTACATATCTTTTTTATCTACATCTAAATGAAATTTAATTTCTATTTAGATCTCTTATTTATCTACATCAAAATAGTTCACTTTTCTATTCTATAAATAGATCTATTTTATAAAGAGAATAGAAAATATGTAACTAATAACTAAGAAATACAATAAATTGAAATAGTTAATAAATGAGATAAATAAATTGAAATAATCTATTTTCATTTCAAGGTTGACTCTTACTTATAAAAGTAGTTCAGATTACACCATTGATTTTTTTGTGGTCCGACTACAACTCGCTTCAAACTTAAGGTCCATACTCGAGTTAACAAAAGCTGCATTCTCAATTCAATTTTTTTTTTTAACTTATGAATGCTCAAGTCTTTTCTATATTTTTGGATGGGTATTTATACTATACTATATTTAATTAAGAATTAATCAACTCATGCATGAAAAAGTTAAGTAGCGGGTGTTTTTTCTCATAGGTTAACAAATTTTGAAAAATGCAATTAAGGTTTGCTGCATCAATCATGTTGATTTATGGGAACAACTTGTTTAACTGTTGTTATTTTAGTTTAAGCTAAGATATGTTATCCTCGTCCAATAAAATTTATTTATTCATAATAGTAGTAAAACTATTTATGAGGTGTATTATTAAATAGTTTAAAGATAAATTATAAGGCTGTATTCAATGCAAACTATAATTGAGTTGGAAAATATGCCATTGGATGCTGCACTTCTAATTTAATTTTATCTGTTAGTATTTATAATGGCCAAATATCACTAGGTTATAACTAATATCTGATAATTTAATGTGGCCAAATATCACTATTATTTATTTTGTTTTGAAAAGATACCGTTAAAGTTTTTTTTTTTTAAATTAATTGGCCAAATATCACTATTATTTATTTTGTCTTGACAATATCTCTATTATTTAATATCTTGAAAATATATATTTAAAGTTTTTTTAGATGAAATTCTCTTTGGTATGGTGATATATAAGGTATAGCCCTTAATTGATATTGAAGAAGCTTCAGCTCTTTCAAACAAAAGCAGTTTTTTTTTTGGATTGTAATGATAAGACAAAGTAGCTTGTGTAATGCTTAAACTTTATGTAGCATGAGTTAAGAAGGATCTTTTATGATGGACAATCTCGAAAGATCTTTTGAAGATGTAAATAAGTTTGCTTAAAACTAATTTATTTTTTTCATGTGATATTATTCATATGAGAAAATATGGGGTAATCCAAAGATATCAAGGACAAAAAGGAAACTACATTAGAATTTTAACATTTACCTATATAAATTAAGATTTACTTTTTTAACTTATAAGTAAAACTATAAGCCATACCTATTTTTTCTCATATAACTATGTCAAAAAGGTGTAAAATAACATAAGTAAAATATAGTTTATTTTAGATTATTTGAATTATAAGTAATTTATATTTATAAGATTATATATTAACTATATTTAAATTAACTTAACTTACATAGAAACACACTTTTTTCGCTCAAAGTCTCTCTGCTCCTCTGATGCGATTTTAGGGTTCTTCACCGCGCGCTCGATTTTGGCTCATTT
Source organism: Dendrobium nobile (assembly GCA_022539455.1). Lineage (NCBI taxonomy): Eukaryota > Viridiplantae > Streptophyta > Magnoliopsida > Asparagales > Orchidaceae > Dendrobium > Dendrobium nobile. The sequence continues at coordinate 89,672 of JAGYWB010000052.1, read as the reverse complement.
GGCTTTGATTTTTCTGCTATTTCAATTGGTTTTCCTTGCTTTTCTCTTATGGATTTCTCACATGCTTTGATCTTGTTTTTCTCTTTGTGTTTCAAGCGGGGCGATGACGACGGAGTCGTCATCGAACCCTGTTTCCTCCTCTTATTTTAAGGGGAAATCTCGTTCGTTCAAAGAGGCTTTAGCGGGTTGTTCTTCGTCGACTCCGAAACTCAAGTTCGTTCAATTGTCTTTTAAGGGTTGTACAACCCTTCTTTTTGAGGATTCCGTGGTTGATCAACTTGCTGCTCCTTATGCTTTAACTTTAGTAGGTAAATTTGTTTTGAGAAGGCCTAATCTTTATATCATTCGTAAGTTTTTCGTTAATCTCAAGCTCTCTGGTTCGTTCCATGTGGGATTACTCGATAAAAGGCATGCTGCCATACAACTGGCCAATGATCTTGACTATGGTTAGATTTTTGCTAGAAGACCGTATTACATCCAAGGATGTCAAATGCGCTTATTGAAATGGACTCCAGATTTTGACGTTAGGGAGGAGTCTCCCATTGCCCCGGTTTGGATTTTTTTTCCTAATTTGCGTATGTACTTTTTTAATCATCAAATTTTATTTGGCAAGGCTTCTATTTTCGGCTGCCCCTTACAAACTGATCAAGCAACTGCTTCTATTTTGAGGCTGTCATTTGCTAGGGTGTTGGTTGAATTGGATGTTTCTATGAAACATCCAAATAAAATCTGTATTGGGTCCGAAGTTAAAGGCTTTTTCCAAAAAATCGAGTTTGAGAATCTTCCTATTTTTTGCTCTTTCTATAAAATGCATGGTCATGCAGTGAATGAATGTTTTTGGAAACACCCTCACTTGCGTACTGAAAATATCTCTTTGAAACAATCTAAGGGAGATGTTCATACTAAGTTGGATGCTATGGAACCTAAGGAATCTGCGTTACCTCCTTTGGGGGAGAACCACTCCCCTTTGTGTGAGAATCCTTTGGCGGCTATCACTGCAAAGGATTCTATTTCAGTTGAATTAAACACATCTATGCCTCAAATTCAGGAAGTTGTTCTTTTAAATTTTGCTTCTACTGACAATGAAAAAATTATGGACAATGCTTTAAATAATGTTAATAAATCTACTTCTAATATTATCAATTTCATTAAGCCATGAAGGATACTAATGTGGATGTTCAATTGGTTGGTACTGAAGGTGAGAGGATTGATATGGCTTTAGAGGATGGAGAGTTTGTCTCCACGAATCACCACCTAGTATCTTCATATGGGTTACCAGACTGGTTATGGTGGCTAGTGATAATTGGGAGGATGATGGTAAGTTTATGGAGGATGACTTTCTTGAGTTACATAGGGGACAATCTAATGGTGGTAAGACCCCTTCAACTTCTAATTATAATAGTGATGCTCTATCAGATACTGAGGAGATGCATATTGCTGCTAGATGCTTTGCTAAGGATGATAATGATACTAGCTTTATAAAATTTCATAGTAAAAAGGGAGGAAGCCCAAGCATATTTCCTTGCAACCTCCTAAATCAGCTGCTATAAATACTCACTTGAATACTTCTCATTAATCTTTCTTAATGTTTAGTATAATTATTTGGAACGTTAGGGGCATTGGTTGTCAAACTTTTAGGACTGGTGTTAAAAACTTATGTCGTGTTCATAATATATCTATTTTAGTTTTACTTGAGCCTCTTATTCCTACTACTCGGTTGTTTAATACTTCTCGATTTTTAGGTTTTCACCATGCCATTTCGAATGTATCTAATAAAATTTGGGTTTTTTGGAAAAATTATGTTAAAGTTGATGCTATTAGAGATTTTATTCGAGTCATGCACTATAAAATTGAGGCCTTTAATTTTTAGTGTTTTGCCTCTTTTGTTTATGTTGCCTCTTCCCTTTATATTAGAAAAATTTTATGGGGTCAGCTTATGAATTTTCATACTTTATGTCATTTGCATTGGTTGGTTGGTGGTGACTTTAATGCTATCACTACCCCCTCTGAAAAGATTGGTGGATCTACCCCATCTTTTCATTCTATGTCTGATTTTAATAATATGATTTTGTCTTATAGTTTGAGTGATATTAGGTTTGTTGGCAATAACTTTACCTTTACCTTGATATTAGGTTTGTTGGCAAAGGCTTGATCGTGTGCTTTTTAATGATTCTTGGATTAATGCTATTAATGTCACGAATATGCATTATCTTAGTAGAACTTTATCTGACTATTCTCTTCTACTTATTAATATTAAGAATAGACGTTCTAATGTTTCTTCAAACTTCAGATTCCAAAATATGTGGCTTCTTAATAATTCATTTTTTGATGTTGCTAATGAGAAATGGTAAGCTCCTTTACATCCTGATAAAAGCTTTCTAACATAGTTATGATTCGTAAAATCTCCCTCAATCATTGAAATGAGATGCAAGTTTTAACACCACTTGGTGTTAATATGATGCCATATGAAAATTTAGGAAACAAATTTGTTTTGTATGAGAATAACTTGGAATTTTGTTCAATCATTCCCAAGATTTATTAAAGACAATTCATTATATAAACTTCCCAAGCATATATAAAAAGACTTGGCATCCACATGAAGTTTCAATGTAAATAGCTCTGCTATATTTTACCCCTTCTTTCAAGAGCATTTCATCAAGCAACCAAAGTGCAGAACTATGAAATTACAAAAAAAAAAAAAAAGAACTCATAGGAACACCATATTATACAAACAACCTCATAACATGTGTAAGTGAACCAAAGACCCTAAATAATCAAACTCCTTCATAAAGAAATCATCCACAGAAAAATGGAAAGAATCAAATAGTGGTACTTCAATCTCTCGAATCCGTCAATAAACCAACGATCTCATCAAAGTTGCATTACTTAATTTATATACTAGGGTAGGCAAAGAGCATGAATATAACTCAAGGTCTTCCACACTAAATCCTCTCAAATACGAACATCATGATGCATCAAAAATTCCAAACCGTGGTTCTCTGATTGCAACAATACAACAAAAACAAACTAACATTACTTCATCTCAGCAATAGGAATAATCTTACTCACATTTCTTACCAAGCAGAGAATGCAAAGAAGATGGAAATGTAGGTTTAGAAGGAGATGGAAAGGAAGGTGAGGAAGAGAAATGATAAGATGAAGGAAGAGGAAGATAAGTTAGAGGAAGAAGAAGACTAGGAGGAAGAGGAAGGGAGATATACCTTCTCAAAGGAGGCGTGAAGCCCACAGCCAAGGAGGATGTTCAGGTCGGCATCGGCTACGGCAGGGAAGTCGTCGGGTCCGGCTAGGGCAGGTCGCGAATGTGGTCGGACTTGGAGTCCGACAGTTTGCCTCCGTGGAACAAGGAGATGGCTCGGCTAGGAGCGACACGGGAGCAGATCCGTCCAGGAGGGAGATCTGGACCAGCTCGGGCGGCGTCGGATCCCGCTCGGGTGTGCAAAGCCGGGGACGATCGGGTGGCTGCCGGGTTCGGACGGAAGCGAGGCCTTGGCTTACCAAAGAGCAAGCCGAGAGGAGAGAGTTCGTCGGCTCTCTTGGAGCTCACGAACAAAGGAGACGGAAGGGGGGAGAGGGGTCTTCGGCCCCTGGTGTCGTGCGATCCACAGGGAGGCGGGAGAAGGGAGAGGCGAGAGATTGAGAGTGAGAGCGGGGGGGGGGGGGGGGGGGGGGGGGGGGTCGATCGTGTGTCTGCTACCGAGAGAGTGAACCCCGCTCTAGATGGAGGCTTCGGCCTCATTAGGGCACCAAAAAAAGAGAGGGTAGCTCAGAGCCGTCCGATCAAATTCGTGATCCAACGGTGAGATTCAAATTGGCTTGGAAAGTCAATCAAATTTTGATTAGGATTTATCAAGACCCAAGGGACTGAAATCGGGTTCAAAATTGAGTCAGGTTTGGTTCGATCCGGGTCAACTCGAACTCGCCTCGACTCAACCAAAATTAATTCGATAAAATAAGATAAAATAAATCAAACTCAAATTAATGTCGATACGAATCGAGTCGGGCTCGTCAAGGTCCGATCAACTCGATCAAATGCGCTCGAGCGCAAATCAAGACAAAAACGAGGTCAACAATTAGTTTCCAAAATTATTTTGAATCGGCTTGCTTTCATTTTACCTAAAATTATTTCTCCTAATCAAATAGGTTTTGTGAAAGGTAGGGCTATCACGGAGAATATTCTTTTGGTTCAAGAATTAAGTCATGATTTGGATGTCCGTGTTAGAGGGGGTAATGTGATTTTGAAGCTTGATATTGCTAAGGCTTATGACAATATTAATTGAGCACTTTGGATTTAACTCTGTGTTTATTAATATTATTAAAAATTGTATTGAGAATGTCTATTTTTCCATTACTCTTAATGATTCCAATCATGGCTTTTTTAAATCCTCTAATGGCTTAAGGCAGGGGGATCCTATTTCCCTGGCTCTTTTTATTATTGCAGCGAAATTTTTGTCTAGTGGTCTTTTTAATTTATTTGAGACTAATCCTGGTCTGTATTTTAGAACTTTGGGAGGCTTTCATATATCTCACTTATGCTTTGCGGATGACTTTATTATTTTTACAAATGCTATTATTAATAAAATTCATAAACTCATGGAGTTTTTCAATCTTTTTGAAATGGTTAGTGGCTTGTCTTTTAGTAAACATAAGTGTTGCTTTATTGCTTATAAAATGATTTCTAATGATCGAATTTTAGCTATTAAAGATGCTACTGGTTTTACTCATTCTAATTTGCCTATTAAATACCTTAGTGTCCCTCTATTTAAAGGTTGAAGATAGACTTTTTTGTTTGATGATCTTATTTCTTCTATTCAAACTAAGCTCTTATCTTGGAACTCTTTCTTAGTTTTGGTGGTAGAGTTACTCTGATCAAAAGTGTCCTCTATGATTTACCTGTTTATATGTTTCAAACTATTTTTCCTACTAATACTGTTTGCAGTAGGATTCATAGGCTTATTAACAAGTTCTTTTGGAAAGGTACTTCTTCCTCTTCTAAAATTACTTAGGCAGCTTGGGAGAAATGTTGTGGTGTTTTATCTGAAGGTGGTCTTGGTTGTAAAAATTTACATAATCTTGCTAATGCTTTTTCCTTTAAACTTTGGTATAATTTGCTCACTAAAGATAATCTTTGGGCCAATTTTATGATTTCTAAATATTGTAGGGGTAATCACCCTACTAATATCTATCCTAAAATTGGGGATTCTAAAGTGTGGAAAAGGCTTTACAAGATTAAAGGGGAGGTGGAACCCTTGATTTCTTGGTGTCTTGGTGAAGGTAATATTTTTTTCTGGAAAGATAAATGGTTAGGTAATGATTCTATTGATTCTATTCTGAACTCTGCTTCTTCTACTTCGGTTAAAGTTAATTTTTTTCTTCAATGAGAATTGTTGGGACTATACTAAACTCTCTAGTTTTATTCTTGATTGCATTATTCATCGTATTTTAAATGTGCCTATTAACACTAATTCCAAAGATCTTATTTTATGTAATTTATCCAAAGATGATGCTTTTCATCTTAAAAATGTGTGGCATTCCTTTAGGGATAAAGGCAATTTGAGTAATATTTTCTCTAAACTCTGGCATAAGAGTATTCCTTCTACGGTTTCTGTCTTTGTTTGGAGGGTTTTACATAAATTTATTCCTACAAAGGATAATCTTATTAAAAAAGGTTTTAGTTTAGCTTCTAAGTGTCAATATTGTTTTCACATGGAGAGTATGCATTATGTTTTTGTTTCTGGTCCCATGGCTGTTAGAACGTGGGTTTATTTTGATGATTTACTTCACTTAAATTGTTTTAATGCTCACCTCTCTCTTTATTCATTACTTAAGTCTTAGTTTGTTGATACTAAAGGTCATATTCAAAATGATTTACCTTCTCTCATTTTTTGGTTTCTTTAGTTGGAGAGAAATAATTCCATTTTCAATGGAGTGAGGATGAACCATCTCAATGTCATTCAAAGGGTGAAGGATAAAATTGTGGCTCTTGTGGCTATTAATTTGCTTACTATTAAGAATTTTAAAAACTGTTATAATGTTAACTCCACTTTAGGGATTAATTGGGAGAGAACTCCTTCTGCGGTTAATTTTATTTATTGGATAAAACCTCCTCCTAATTTTTATAAATTGAATGTTGATGGTGTTTTTTTTGAATCTTTGGCTGGTTGTGTTGGTCTTGTTGCAAATCTATTTTTTCATGGCTTATGTTTTGATGATTGACAAACACTACTTCTCTTGGACTACTTGTTGCTTCTAACTTTTCAGGAATCGAAGACCGGACGATCATGAAGAAGCCAAGTTCAGAATTGCGTAGGTTTAGGGTTGAGTCAGTCTGTGCTTTTGTTTTTCTCTTTTTGAGTCTACTTGTAATGGTCAAAGAGACTGATGCTAAGTAACTCTATACACACACACACTTGAGAGACTTAGATTTTCTATTTTTGCCCACATCGGCCCGGCCGATATTTATATCGTCCGGGACGATTAGCTTAAAACAGAAAGTATAATTAAGGATTCTTAATTAAGGCAGCCGACATTAACATATCGGCCTGGACGATACGTGTATCGGCCAGGACGATAAGCTCAAAACAGAAAGAAGCAGCCGCCTTAGACAGTTAAGGTATACTGTATTTTTAAATTATCGGCCAGGACGATCCCCGTATCGGCCTGGATGAAATTACCAAATTATGTCTTAATTGATCAGGAAATCAAGGGAGTAATTAAGGATGATTGATACGATCAAATCGTCCTGGACGATCGCAGGATCGGCCAGGACGATACATTCAAAATCCTTGAGTTGCTTCAGGACGATAAATATCGGCCAGGTCATAAACAGGGCGATGCTCAGGACGATTTGCGTCTGATTTGAACTAATCGTCCAGGACGATTGTATGATCGGCCTGGACGATCAAGCCAAATTTCAATCATCCAGGACTATTCCCAGGGCGATCCTCTGGCTGATCTTCTTTGATTTGTACTGATCGGCCAGGCCGATGTCCAGATCGGCCGGGACGATAAAGTCAGCTACTTGCAATTAATGAGCTCCTTGAGAGCTCTTCTATTTAAGAGCTCTTGTTCAAACGTTTTAAGAAGGACTTTGACTGCTGCCTTGACCTGAGAAGACCTTGAGGAGAGAAAGAGAGAGAGGGAGAGAGAGAGGATCTTGTGAGGGGGAGCTTGTGAGGGGGATTCACAAGGGTTGCTTCAAGGATCGCTCTGCTTGTCTTTTGTCTGGAGTTTCTCGTCCGTGAAAGGGTCGGTAGAGGTAAGGAGTTTGTTTTTGGTTGTGGTTCTCTGCCAGCTTCAGGAGGAAGCAAAAGGAGGTAGGTTCTCTGCCTTGCCGGGGTGGCAAAAAGGAGGTTCTTGTAAGGGCTTCTCCGCCTAGCCGTGGGGGCTAAAGGAGAGTCACGTTTTGTAGTGCAATACTTGGAGGGTCCCTCCAAGGAGTGGGCGTAGGTCGAGTCGACCGAACCACTATAAATCTTGTGTTCTTATTTTTGCTTCCGCACTTTTTATTCCGCATTAATTTCTTGTGGTGTGATTTGGTTTGTGGTTTTATTTCTTTGTCTTAAAAGTTTTTTTAAATACCAATTCACCCCCCCCCCCCTCTTGGTTAACTTGGGACTAAGTTCATAAGGCTTAACATCCCGAACGAACTTTCAAGTGGTATCAGAGCGGGATTCGAAAATTTAAGTTTGAAAACTTTTTGAATTTGATCCATGGCTAATATTGGGAATCGTAACATTACAGAAGGGTATTCCATTACCCGACCTCCCCTGTTCGATAACCTACCTTTTGATTTTTGGAAAACCCGCATGTCAACGTTTTTACAATCTACTGATTATCGCATGTGGATGCTTATTCAAGAAGGGTATTCTCCACCTTCTCATGAAATTAATGGAATTAAAACTGAAGTTGCTTTTACTGAATGGACTTTCGATAAACGTGATTTGGCTCAATTAAATGCAAAGTGTTTGAACTGTTTTTTCTGTGCTTTGAAATCTGAGGATTACATGCGAGTTTAAACTTACAAAATGGGTAAAGAGATTTGGGATAAATTATGCATCACCTATGAAGGTACTAATGAAGTTAAGCAATCCCGTTTAAACATTCTCTTGCATGACTACGAACTTTTTCGTATGAAACCTCATGAATCGATTTCTGACATGTACACTAGGTTTACTCAGATTGTTACTTCATTGCATGTACTAGGAAAAGAGCTTTCAAATTATGAAAAAGTTAACAAGATTTTAAGATGCTTGCCTTCGTCTTATGATGCAAAAATTATTGTCATTACTGAATCCAAAGATTTGAACACTTATTCTATTGATAACTTACTTGGCTCACTCATTGCTTACGAGCAAGGGGTGAATCAAAGAAGTTTTGATGCAGGTGAGAAGAAAAAGGAGAAAACAATCGTACTGAAGGCGCACAAATCGGATTCTGAATCTTTCGGGTCTGAAAGCGATGATATTGTCTTCATCACAAGGCAATTCAAAAGCTTTCTAAGGAAGAAACAAAAGCATCATCAAAGTTGGAGGAAAGGTAAGGATCACAAATATGTTAAGGGATCTTCTGATGTTGTTTGTTTTGAATGCAGGAAACCTGGACATGTGAAAGCCGATTGCCCTACACTTCAAAATCATTCAAGCAAAGAAAAGGAAAAAGGTGAGAAGAAAGCCAAGTCAAGGAAAGACAAGAAGAAAATCCAAAGAGGTTTTTGGGCAGAATCTGGTACTGATTCCTCTGAGACTGAACCAGAGGAAGAGACTACGAATTTGTGTTTCATGGGAGAAAATCAAAGTTATGAGGAAGAGGTATGTAAACCAACCTATGATGAATTGTTTGAAATTTGTGAAAAAATCCATGCATCATACAAAAAACTTAAGAAGACTCATGCTAGTCTAAAATTAGAACATTCAAATCTACAAAAAGAGCATGAAGTTTTTCTCAAAGATCATCCAACAATTGATTCTAATCACATGGCTCTTCTTGATGAATTTGATGAGTTGAATAAAAAGCATTTGGAATTAGTTGATGAATATAATGCATTAAAAGCTTCACACACCTCACTTAAGGTTGATCTTAAGAAATCTAAAGAGATTGAGAAAAATTTGAGGATTGAGATTGATGCATTAAAAAGAACAAATTTGAGGATTCAAAATGATTTGGAAACATGTAAGAAAGCAAGGATGACACCAACTACTAATCAAAAGTCAGAACCTAGGAAGAGACATTTTTATCCTAACAATTTAAGAAAACATTTTCCTGGGGTTCAATGTTTTTCTTGTGGCATGCTAGGACACATCTCACACACTTGCACAGTTTATCGTAGTACACAATGGGTGTGGAGACCAAAATTAAATAATGCACAGCATGGCACACAAGCATCACCTTCTACTTTTCATAAGATGGATCCCAAACCTATTTGGGTTCCTAAATCTGACTGTTGTTGAGTTTTGCAGGTGTGCTCTCACCAAAGACCTCATGGGAGCATAGGATAACTGGACATAAGGAGGCTTGCAGCTCAAAATTGCTTAAACTCGCTGCTTTATCACTTGCTTGAAATTTTTAGTTTTTTTTATGTGTCTTTTATTTATTTTTTTTTAAGTTTTTGTGCTCTCTTTGTGTTGATTTTAGTTTGCTTTATTTTCATTTGTTTTGTTTTAGTTTTGTTTTGTCTACACGTTGCTCTTTAAATATGGCCTTCCATATGATTAATCCTTTCAAGCTTTTAGATTTTGGAGATAATGTTTAGCCTTTCAAAATTGGTTAAAGGGAGTTTACTGTTGATGTTTTCCCTCCTTCTGACTTTATTTAGTGATATGATTTTGTTCTCTAAAACAAAAGTCTAAACTCGGTTTAACCAATGGCCTGTTTATTTAAGATCTTTTTCTTATCTTGCTACATTAATTTATCTTATGCATAATAGCCAAAGTTCTTAGATATCATTCAAGCTTTTGAAATCTTACCATTGCATTTATCACATGATTTTGATTTTGTGTTGTGGATTGTTCTTCCCTATATTAGAGAAAGAGCTCATATTCTCTAATATTTGGAGGATATACTCACAACTAAATTTTTTTTAAGGGTATATTAAAGAGTTTCTAGCTTGCAAGAATTAAAAAGAAAAGAGGCCAATGAAGCCAAATTGAAAAAGAAGCTATATATACAAAAGTGCATGAAAGAATCAAAAAATGCTCAAAAGAGCTAATCAAAATGACAAGAGGCATAAAATGAGCCCAATAGATGCAAGCTATCCTCTCTTTGGTAAAACTCTTAAAACTTATAAAACCCATTGATTATGTGATGCTTTCAAAGACTTGACTTCAATTTCCATGATTGAGAAAAATTACTTTGAGTTATTAATTAAGAGATATTTTCTTTGTAAACAAGTCTTGAATGGATCTTATTATCCTATTTAGTTATTCTGAGTTGGATTTTTTATTTTCTAAAAGAATTTTGTACCCTAAAGGATGTCCGATCTAGGGTTAACAGAATCGGATGTTCTACCTTCTTCTGATTGAGATTTGTTAAACTTTCTGATCTCTTGGAACTCTAAAAGTTTAACTTTTTGAAAAAGAATTCTCATATGATGCCTCCATAAATACAAAAAAAAAAATTTAGAAAAATTAAAATCCAAAAATATTTATTTTTGATTTTTTCCTTGTGTCCCTTGTTTTTATTTTTTTTTTGTGTTTTGACTATTTTTCTTTTGTTTTATTTTTGAGAGTCTTGATCATCAGCCTTTACCTCTTGATTTCAATTTCAAGTCACATCGTCCTGGCTACCTGTATCGTCCTGGCCGATATGACAAATTCTGTTCAAAATCCATCTGCTGACCTATTTTTGTGCTTGCTATAACTCCTCATCCTGAACAATTCTATATCGTCCTGGACGATTTGATCGAACTCTGGTGATAGTCTTGGCCGATAGTATATTTCGTCTGGCCGATGCATTTTATGTTCATCGTCCTGGCCGATACACTGGATCGTCCTGAACGATCCACGTGTCAGCACGTTTTGATCTTTAAATTCGGCCCCGGACGATCCATTATTGGACAATCGTCCGGGCCGATCCACTGTTCATCCTGGACGATACACGTGGCAAGCATTTTAAACGTTTTAACTTTGGCCGGTACGATCAATTATTGTGCATCGTCCTGGACGATACACCTAATCGGCCCGGACGATCTGCTTTTTCAACAGTCGTTCGGCCTGACTCCTCGGGCCGATCGCCTGTGTCTAATCGGCCTGGCCGATATCTGTTCGGCACAGACGATTTTACTGCCTTTTTGACCAATCGGCCTGTACGTAATTATTGAACCATATCGGCCTGGACGATTCTGCGATCGGCCAGGACGATATGGCCGTTTCTTTAAATTCAGGCCAATTCCAGCCATAGTTTCTCACCCTCCACTCTTCTTCCTTTGTGTTTTCTTGTTAAAACCTTCTTCTATGGCTGGTGGGAAGCGTGTTCGTCAAGCGTCTGGGAGTTCTTCGAGGTCGACTTTGGATCTCGATTCAGGGAGGCGGAAGATCAGGCTGCCTACCGTCGCTACAAAGAGTGTAGCATCACCCTCTCCCGGACAATTAATCCTACCCATCTCTCATATCCGGTAATGAATCTTTTTGCCCACACCTCTCTTTGTTTTATACTCACTCTTGCTGTCCCTTTCTCATCCGAACTCCTCTATGAATTTTATGCCAACCTGCGCATTAACCGCCCCTTCACAGCCCTGACCTACTATGTGAATCGACGCCCTGTCGAAATCACATATCAGGACTGTGTTGATCTTTTACAGCTATCCACCACCAGGGATAAGCTGCACCTAATAGCCTCTGATCCCGATTTTGACTGGTCCACGGCAAATCATTTCCTTCGCCAGACCAATGCACCTTTCCATGTTTGAGAGACTAGCTCTTTAGTCAAAGATACTAGGACTATCCAACATGTCCTTCGCACCTCCATAATTCCAAAAGCCGGGGACCGGATCCACATCACACCGCTACTTTCCCTCACTACTTTCTACATTATGGCCCAAAGAGAATTCAATGCCACTGATCTACTCTTTCGCTACATCGATCACCTAACCACAATCCATGATCCAGGCCACAAAAGGAAACCCAATCTAGCCTTAGGACACATCATAGCTTATATCCTTGAAACCAAATACCAACTTCAGTATCCTATTCCACCAAACCTCCCAACTCCCTTCTACTCAAACAATTCCTTCACTACCCTTCATAGTACTCGTCTCCACCCAGGAGATGGGGAAGGTCGGGGGCTAGAGAGGAGGAGGCTCCAGCTCCCGTTCCTGATCCTGTCCCTCTTCACCAGCACTCACCATTTGATCAGTTGATTGAGAGGTTTGATCGTTGGGAGACTCGGTTTGACGCCTACGTGGCTGCATAGGAGCAGCAACACTTTGAGGATATTACCCGCTACGAGTAGCACCGCGCTGAGGATTTAGCCTGATTTGACAGTTTCGTTACTCAGCAGCAGTAGCAGCATGACCAGGACATCACCTGGTTCAATACTCAGTTCACCACACTTGCCACCTACTTTCAGCAGCCACCTCCGCCACCTCCATCTGATGATCTGGATCCCTCGTTGTTTTAGTCTGTACTTTGTGATATTTTGTTTCTTTTCTTTTTGTAGTTTGCTTCTTGGTCTTTTGTGATGTTTTTCTTTTGTTTCTGAACCCTCTTTTTGTGATGACAAAAGGGGGAGTAGGGTGTAGGAAAAAGCTGTTTGGTCTTGGGTTTGTAACCTTGATGTTTTAATGAAAATTTTCCTACTTGTGTTTGCCATCATCAAAAAGAGGGAGATTGTTGCAAATCTATTTTTTCATGGCTTATGTTTTGATGATTGATAAACACTACTTCTCTTGGACTACTTGTTGCTTCTAACTTTTCAGGAATCGAAGACCGGACGATCATGAAGAAGCCAAGTTCAGAATTGCGTAGGTTTAGGGTTGAGTCAGTCTGTACTTTTGTTTTTCTCTTTTTGAGTCTACTTGTAATGGTCAAAGAGATTGATGCTAAGTAACCCTACACACACACACACTTGAGAGACTTAGATTTTCTATTTTTGCCCACATCGGCCCGGTCGATATTTATATCGTCTGGGACGATCAGCTTAAAACAAAAAGTCTAATTAAGGAATCTTAATTAAGGCAGCCGACATTAACATATCGGCCTGGACGATACGTGTATCGGCTAGGACGATAAGCTCAAAACAGAAAGAAGCAGTCACCTTAGACAGTTAAGGTATACTGTATTTTTAAATTATCGGCTAGGATTATCCCCGTATCGGCCTGGACGAAATTACCAAATTATGCCTTAATTGATCAGGAAATCAAGGGAGTAATTAAGGATGATTGATACGATCAAATCTTCCTGGACGATCGCAGGATCAGCCAGGACGATACATTCAAAATCCTTGAGTTGCTTCAGGACGATAAATATCGGCCATGTCATAAATAGGGCGATGCTCAGGACAATTTGCGTCTGATTTGAACTAATCGTCCAGGATGATTGTATGATCGGCCTGGACGATCAAGCCAAATTTCAATCGTCCAGGACTGTTCCCAGGGCGATGCTCTGGCCGATCTTCTTTGATTTGTACTGATCGGCCAGGCCGATGTCCAGATCGGCCGGGACGATAAAGTTGGCTACTTGCAATTAATGAGCTCCTTGAGAGCTCTTCTATTTAAGAGCTCTTGTTCAAATGTTTTAAGAAGGACTTTGGCTGCTGCCTTGACCTGAGAAGATCTTGAGGAGAGAAAGAGAGAGAGGGAGAGAGAGAGGATCTTGTGAGGGGGAGCTTGTGAGGGGGATTCACAAGGGTTGCTTCAAGGATCGCTCTGCTTATCTTTTGTCTGGAGTTTCTCGTCTGTGGAAGGGTCGGTAGAGGTAAGGAGTTTGCTTTTGGTTGTGGTTCTCTGCCAGCTTCAGGAGGAAGCAAAAGGAGGTAGGTTCTCTGCCTTGCCGGGGTGGCAAAAAGGAGGTTCTTGTAAGGGCTTCTCCGCCTAGCCGTGGGGGCTAAAGGAGAGTCACGTTTTGTAGTGCAATACTTGGAGGGTGCCTCCAAGGAGTGGACGTAGGTCGAGTCGACCGAACCACTATAAATCTTGTGTTCTTATTTTTGCTTCCGCACTTTTTATTCCGCATTAATTTCTTGTGGTGTGATTTGGTTTGTGGTTTTATTTCTTTATCTTAAAAGTTTTTTTAAATACCAATTCACCCCCCCCCTCTCTTGGTTAGCTTGGGACTAAGTTCATAGGGCTTAACATCCCGAACGAACTTTCAGGTCTCATTCAGGACAGCTGTGGGCATCTAATTGTTGCCTTTGTGGGTCCGATTCATAATGGTAATGTTGATTCTGCTCTTCTTATAACTATTCTTTATGGTATTCAACTTTGCATTTCTCTTAATTTAACTAATTTAATTATTGAGGTGAATTCGGGTTTCAACATTACCCCTTTTCAGGATGGAGAGGATGTGTGTTGCAACCCAAATCTATTCTATATTATTAGGAAAATTAAAAGGATGTTGTTGATTAAGAATTCATCTTTTTACCATGTTAGTAAGGCTGGTAATTCTTGTGCCGCTTGACTTGCTAACTGGGGGTGTAGGCTTGGCTGTTTTACTGATGTCATTCAATCTTCTATTCCTGGACCCCTTAATTATTTGCTTTACCTTAATGCTTGTGGGGTTCCTTATGTTGTTTCTTAGGAGTTTCTATTGGCTTTTGCTGCTCTGGATGTTTCTTTATATGGTTTGGGGTGCTTCTTGGATCCTGTTGAATTTCTGGCATTTCTGGTTGGTGTTGTTGTTGTTCTGGAGTATTTTCTGTAGCCCGTATACTATTGACTTCTAGTTTTTTATTGGCTAGATCCTTCATGGCTTTTTTTTTGAATTGCTAGAATGTTTGTTTATTTCTCTATGCTGGTGTGTATTGCTGGTCTTGGTAATTTGCTTTGCCTCCTCATTTCTGGGTCTTCCTGCGCTGCGGTTGTTTTTCTAGTGTTGGGGTCTTTGTTGGCTGGAATTTTGATGGGGTTCATTATTTTGCTTATGTTTGTTTGGATTTAGACTAGAGCAGTGATTTCTCTATTTTTGTTGCTGAGGGTCTGTCCCTTTGTTGCTCTCCTACCTATTTGGGTGTTAGGGGGTAATGGTAGGATTAAGGCTATTTTTTTCTCTCCTTTTTAGGGGGTTGGCCTATGTGGTTATTGGTTATGTCTTGATGCTATTAGGTGTTCTGGCAGTGTGTCAAACCCAAGCTATTAATTCCTTTTCTGTATGTTTGTTGGGGGTAGTTGTGCTGGCAACTATTTTTTATGCTGTTTATTTTATCTAGTGGTGCTACTCTTATAGCTGGATTTGATGGTTTGCCTTGATTATCTATGTTTGGCGTTCGATTATCCAGTGCTATGTTGTTGGTATCATAAGAATTAGCTGTTGGAATGCTTTTGTGATGTCTCTGGTTATTTCCCCTGGTAGGATTGAGCGGCATCTGGACTCTCCTAATGAAGCTAGTATTATTGAGAGTATTCTGAGCTCTAATGGTTTAAATGCTAAGACTGACTTTACTTTGAACATTTTTATATCCTGCGTATTCATTTCTATTATCTACCCCAATTTTGGCAATGATTATATTAATAGTTTGTTTTGTTATAGTTTGCTTGGCTTCAAGTTTTTTGATAGAAAGAGTGGTCTTTATTGTTATTATATGATCTTTCTTTTTTGGATGCTTCTCTATAGCATCATTAGAATGTTACTAGGGTGCCTTGTATCTTTTTCTAGTGGAGACAATTGGC
Organism: Dendrobium nobile; assembly: GCA_022539455.1. NCBI lineage: Eukaryota > Viridiplantae > Streptophyta > Magnoliopsida > Asparagales > Orchidaceae > Dendrobium > Dendrobium nobile. The sequence goes on along the minus strand of JAGYWB010000052.1, from coordinate 73,834 downwards.
TTGTAGGTTTTTTTTTCTTTATTTTGTAGCTCTTTTGAGCAGTAGTGAGCCGAATGTCTCTTATAAGGACTATGTAACCTATTTTTTATATTAACGCGTAGGCCCCTTTGCGGGTTTTAATTAAAAAAAAAACTTAACTGACATATAGTAATAAACTTAGGAAAATCCTAACCATGTTCGTTTAAAAATATTGGCAAAATTATAACTTAAATATAGTGTAATTACAAATTTTAAATTACCTTAAACTATTTTAAATAGTAATGTTGTACAAAATTAATGTAATACTTGAATAAAGCTCAAACTATAAGAATATTTCGGCAAGCAAACTCTTTCATCAATTACTTTGGTTCATTTGTAGTCCCAATATTTGTTTCATAAATAAATTATAAAGATTTTTTAAAAATTTTAAATTTAATTCTTTCTAAATTTAAAAATAGAAATTATTTTAATTATTATTTATGTATGTAGTGACATATTATATAAGTACACATTTAAGAGAAATTATATTTTATATATCTTAGAATATTTAAAATTGGAGAAATTTAGCTACTATTTATTTTTATTTTTGGATAAATAAATTAAAAAGTTTGCTTTCAAATCTTTGAATTTAAATATTTAAATTTATAAAAATATTACTGGCCTCTATTAGCATAAATATTAGGCTTTATTTTGAATATCTCTTTTATTGTTATATATACAATGTGTAGATTGATGTTTTTGTAATTATTATAAAAATAGCAGACTTCAACTTTGTCGGGTTAATATTTTGTTACTACTCATTAACTATTTAAAAAAAAAAAACTAAACAAAATAAATTTTAAACAAAAATCAAATAAACCTATCTCTGACAAAAAAAATTTTATAGTTTTAAAGTAAAATTTTACTATATTTTTTTAATTTAAAATTTTTTATTAAGAATCAGTATAAAATTTTTTCATAACTGAAGCTTAATTTTTTTTTCTTGCTTCTTTGGTTTCATACTGCAAATATAATTTTTTTATCTAATATTTTTTTACTAAATATAACAGAAAAGTTTGAGTTCTTGTGGGGCTTTAAAATGTTAATTTTATATTAAAAAAATAACTATAACTGAACTGTTAATGACACGTCTTTTGTTATTGAAAAAAATATGTGTTCAATATTTAGAAATTTTATGAAATAACTTTCGTCTTTTGCAATTAATAAATCATTAAATCATTTAATTAAAAATTAACAGCTCCCCTTTTTGGGATCGATCTCAACAACATATAACTGATCATATCTTCTACTGTATTAGGAGCTATTGTTTCTAAATCTTCTACACTCAACAAAATAGTTTTTCAAGCAAACTTATCCTTGCACCTAACAAAATAATTTTGTTCATAAATTTAATGTAATACATTTCTCTACTCACAAATTTAATGCTTAAATTTATAAGACTAATGTGCATACATAGAAAATAAAATTACAAGACCAAAAAACTATAACTTCAACAAAAAATAATTACAAATTTTCAACAACTTCATACATTATACTTTCTACAAAAAATTATACAATACTTATAAGCTATAAATTCAACATAATAATTAACATAAAACAAATTAATAATCAAACTAAAAAATAAAAACTTACCTTCTCTTCCTCTAAGAATTGAAGACTTCAAGAAATACTGCTTTGCGTTTTCCTCCTCAACTCAAGCCTTATTTATAGCCGATGCTACATCTTTAGCTCCATTTCCCCAACCACCCAAACTTAATTACTCCCTCTCAATTCCACGCCACGACGCGGAAAAACCGGATCTAGTTAGGCTAAGAACAAAATTTTGCGGAAATTTGCGAAAATTTGCGTTGTGACCATCGGATTCCATAGAATGCGCTTATATATTAGGCACATTTTATAAAATGCGCCACACCCTTCGGCTCATTCTATAGAATGTGCCTAAACGTCTGGCACATTCAATGAAAGCGCCATTAGGTTCGGCGCATTCTTTGAATGCGCCATTCAAGATCGCGCATTCTTATAATGCGTCGTTTAGCTTGGCGTATTAGCTCGTTTTTAAATTAATGCCCAATCATGATGCTTTCTCTAAATTTGAGGACAAATAAGCTACTTCCGAAAAATTGGCCGATCAGTTTTTAGTATGTTAGCACTTATTAGTGGCTATCAGAGGAGAGGGAGAGAGAGAGAGTATTGAAATGTGAGCATATATTTTGAGTGTTAGCCCATTAACATTTATTACAAAAGCCTGTACGTGTCTGTGGAGAGAGAGAGAGAGAGAGAAGAGAGAGAGAGAGAGAGAGAGAGAGAGAGAGAGAGAGATGGCTCGCCATTTGAGAACCAGTGGAATTTTTTTTTTGGGAAAATAGCCTACGGGATTTTGAGAATTAGGAGGGATTATGAAATTGTAGCAGGTTTATTATTAACTTTTATTAAAAAAATTAAATTTAATAATTTCGTGCCGGCTCGAGAGCTCGCGAGCCAAGCCTCGTCATGCTCGAACTCGATAAGCTCGACTCGCGAGCTCATAAACGAGTTGAGCTCGAGCCGGCTCGACTCACATACACCCCTATCCCCATCATCTAGGAAAATACAACCCAATAAGCCGGACCCAACCCAGCCATAGAACTAAAAGGAAGCATGCAGCTCAATATGGGAAAGTTAGCTTGTGAACAAAGCAATTAAAATATTTCGCCAAGTCTAGAAAACAATACTAGCTAGAGAAAAACAAGAAGGAATTACAAGTATCAAAAGTTTTTTAATTATTACTTGAGTATTATATATATATATATATATATATATATATATATATATATATATATATCTTAAATTCAGAGGCTGAAAGACAACTTATTCACACACTAAAACGTTAAATAAAAATTAATAATCTATACATAATTAATAAAATTAATCAGATAAGTATACTATGCAATATAAATTGTATTTTTTCAAATTCTAAATGTAAAAAAAAAGTGTGAATATATAAGAGAACTTTGAAAAGAATTTTTCTTTAAATAAATTTTGAGCTTTGATTTGCAAGCCCAAAGGGTTATTGTTTTATGTGAGCATTTACATATTATTTTCTTCTTCTTCTGTATACGTTATATCATCATATTTGAAACTTGTGACAATTGGGAGATCTTGAATTTGATGTAAGAGATCCATTATTATCTCAAAGAGCTATGTATGCTTGGGGTACTAAGGAATGGGCAAGATTAGCAACTTCTCAATTGCAAAGCAAGAGGGGTGTAGGGCTTCTCTGCCAAACAATGGCTGAAAGAGAAGGTGATGAAAGTATCGAATAAAGGACTCAAGAAGTGGACAAAAGTATTAGTGCTCAATCACAATAAACTAGTTTGCATATCTCTTTTCTTAGTACTCTTCCACACTCTTATTTTCATTTTATATGCTATTGCGTCTGTGTGATGTGCTGCATATTTGTATGATATAAATCTCTCAAGTGATAGAAAATGGTTGGAATGGCAAAGCAATTCTCACTTAATTGTGGATGCATATTTAGTAACAACTATTTGAATAGAAAAACATAGAATTATTCATTAGCATTATTGCCTTAAATTTTTTTCCAATCTAATCTCGAATTTATTGTTGGAAATAAAAAATATAATATCATTTGCATTTTATTGTTTTATTTATTAAAAAGAAAAGGTTTTTGAGTTTTCAATTTCAAAATTTAAAATCACAAACCAATTCATAGCTTTTCACTCTTCAGGGCATCATATTGTGAAAAAAATTAAAAGGAAATAAAATCAATGAGATTTGTATAATCCAATATATTATTGAAGATTGTTAATGGAGGCTGAAACTTACTATGGCACCCAAGAGGGGGGTGATTTGAATATACATTTAAAAAAATTATAACATGAAAATATTAACTTTAATTTTTATAGAAAACTAAGTTATGTTAGAATCACAATTAGGGAAAATTATTGCATCAGGTCACCAGACGCGTAGAATAGGTTCGGACGTCCAATAAAAATTTGCCACGTCACTTGCGCTTTTAACTGCGCTTTTGACTTGCTCTTTAGTTGCGCTTTGACTGCGCTTTACCTGCACTTTTGACTGCGCTTTGACCTGCGCTTTTGACGCGCTAAATTTAAAATAATATTTTATTAATATCTGGACCTATCTCCGCGTCCGGTGACCGGATGCAATAATTTGCCACAATTAGAAAGCATAGATAACACATTTGAGAGGAAATATAAAAAGAGATAAGTGATAATATTTTTACATGGTTTGACCAAAAACCAAAACTAGATTACATGCATGCCCACCCAACCCTTGGCTAGTATTTCACTAAAAAATCTTTTTATATTACAAAATTTTGTGCTCTCCTACATTTGAGTGAGTTCAATTCCTTATAACAATCAAACCGCATATTCTATTACGGCAATTACAACAAAAATTTAAATTATGAAAAGATATACAAAAGTAATATTTATCTCATAAATATTAAAAATAATTTTGCTCTTACAATTCAAATTTATAATATGACAAATGAAATTTTCTCGCAATGATTTCTTAAGAATATTTAAAAAGGTACTCCACAATTAAAATTAAAATTTACGCAATATATTGATGATGAAACTTTTAAGGTCACTAAATATATTCAAAATTATTTAAACAAAGAAAATATCAATGTGATAATAATTTCATCAACTTACACAATCATGAAAGAGATGCTTTTTCAAACCAACAAATATCAATGCAATGATTGATTTCAAAAGAAATGGCGAATGAAGATATTAAAAATTTTGCATTCAACTCATCATAAAAGAGAAGTGATGATTCAAAAGTTTCTTACACAATGTGTGAAGATGAAAAGCAAAAAACTTGAATTGATCTTCTTTAACCTCGGAAAAGATGAAGAGAATGAAAGAATTTCTCCACTAAATTTTCTAAGAGAATATCTTGAGAGAAATTTACTTTAGGTTTTTTGCAAGAGAAAGGTAACGGCCAAATTTTCAAAAGGAGCAGAGTTGCTAAAAGTTTTAGGATTAGAAGCATTAAAAAAAATTATCAGGAATCCCGTTTTTTGAACAAAACACAAAGTAGGAGAGCGTTTTGCATGGAAAATGCGATGGGGCACTATATTTTCCATGTAAAACGCAAAGCTACTTTGCATTTTCTATGAAAATGCGATACTAGCTTGCGTTTTCTTCATGCCAGACCCCTTCACCCGAGAAAATTTCGTGAAAATGGAAGAAAGTCACGGGCATGGTTACCAGTGACATGCATACTCGGCCCATGAAGCACCCATCCAAAACTGAATAATTTTTTTTAATGCATTAGTTTGCCTATAAATACCAGCAAATAAAGAACATAAGACTTTGCTGTTTGAAGTTGAGGCTACAGCTGAATCAAATAAGGTTAGTATTAACAAATTTTTTTTAGTTGTTTTAATGTTCTAGTAACGATAATTTTTGCAATACAAAAATCTTAGCAATTTGTTTATATAAGTATTGGTGAAATATTAATGTATTATTCCACAACATATGTGTATATTGTTGAAATATTGTTGCAAATATTGATGAATTTTTTATGTTGGAGCAAATATTGTTGAAATATTGACGTAAAAATTTTTACCAATATTGTTGAAGGAAATAATTTTGTTAGAATTGCTATTTTTTGTTTAAGATTATTGTGCAATTATGTCCATATATTTCTAATTTTTTACACTTTTTCCCCCCTCATGTATATTGTTTGATTGAAAAGGGTGTAGTTTTAAAAAATATTATTTTCTTAGGGAAAGATTAATTTATGAAATTTTTAGTTTTGAAATTGAACAAATCATTATGAACAATATATCACCTCGAGAAGTAAACATATCATTCCCTAATGGGTTCAAATTTTACAACTTTAAATTTATCCAGATTGTCGTAGTCAAACTCAATGGATGACAACATATGATCCCAGAGGATCATTATGATGTTTAATCAAATGTTTGACTATAATAATCTGGAAAGAAGACCTTTAATTTTATCATCAAAATTACTATAATAATTGATATATCTCTCCAAGGAAAGAATATATCAATCACTATTAATTATTTGAGAATGACGATAATGATCGTCAATTTCAATTTCCCAATGATAATTAATTATAGTTTTTAAAATTATAATTTTTGAAAATCTTTTCTAGGTTCGAAATCTCCTTCGAGAGTAAACCCTCATAGTTAATTACATCGTAGGAAACTGAATTTTTTTATGAATACTCTCGATTATAAAAGCGGTATGAATTTTATTTAAGAATTCAAAGTTTGATGTCAATGGAGGTAAGGGTTGAAAATTTCAAATGGGATTGGATCAAAATTTGAATATTTATTTTTGGAATCAAAGGAAGAAGAGTAAGAGACACTTGGGGTTCTGAAATAATTCAGAAGTGCCCCAATCTATCATAAGTCTTAGGCTTGAATTTAATTATGAAATTTAAGTTTAACTTATTAATTTTATTAGAATGTTGGGATTCAATTTCTGAAGGTTGAGGTCTTATAGCCTGAGCTTGCCCTACAACCTAAGTCTAAACTGGATACTGAAAACCAGTGACCTGAACTTAGCTAATACAGTGTAAATTTAGATTTATTCCGGCCTGGATTGGAGAGACAGCTAAACCACCTAAGTGATTTAAAATTATGAGTCTGGTCTATCATGTAAGAGTGGTAGGGACATTATTTAAGACATATTTTTTATAATAGGATTGATATCTAGAGCAGTCCTTAATTCTCCCTTTTGAATTATACTGGATGAAAAGGCTAATATTTATGCAATTAAACCTTTAAATATGTTTCTAATATAATATATGCTAGTCGATATATCCAAATCATATATGCTTGAAATTTTAAAAAGACTTAAAAATAGTTTTTTAGAATACTAGGCTTCCCTAGGTCTAGCACCTCATCCTCATAGGTCATATTATCCAAACTCTACCTACAAGCGAGGAAGTGTCTAAAATAAGGAAAGAAGAATTGTAGTAATATACATGTGACCCCAGGGGCAATCTCCGACTAATTCTCTATATTCATTATCTTTCTATGTTGCTTAACTCCAAAAATTTTAAATTTTTTATTATGTGTAGAAAAAATTTTGCACCCTTACGAGCCTCACGTATCCAGGCTAAAACAAAATGGATATGCAAGTTCACAAAAAAATAAAGAAAAGCAGGCAATCCTAATCGCAAATCAAGACATCAATCATCAATCAAATTTAATTAATTTTAAATTGAAAGTTTATATGGTAAGTGCCACTTAATATTACAACCTAGGATTTACAAAAAGTAAAGTGGTCGAGTACCACTAACAACAACTCGGATTCTATTCCTAAGACTCAAGTGAATTTGAGAAAGGATCTTCTTATTCTCCACTTATTTGTCCTTCTGTGGGCCTCTTGAATCCATCTCATTTGGATATCCAAGTGAAAAAAAACTCTCCTCCTTGAAAGAGGTGTTATCTTTTCTTCTTAGATATTCAAAATATTCTAACTTAGGCTTCCAAATGGAGGAGGACTCTCCCCTAAGAGATGTCCTCTCCTCTTTGGAATCTAAGTAGGATATGTATATATCCCATCTCGAATCACTTTTACAACTCAAAAATTTCTCAAATTACATTTAATAAAATAAAAAATTTTAGACTCAAAACACCTACAAGGTTATCCTAAGTATTTAATATTGAATTATTTCAGACAGTTATATATAAAATTTAAATACTCAAATCAGCCACATTTGTAATTGTATCACAGAGTGCATGAATTAAATAAATAATCATAGAAATCATTTAATTCTAACAACCAGCATGCAATGAAAGCTCAAAAAATCTGACACACATCAAAAAAGTAAGCACTGGCCTAGCCTAGATCTAGAAGTGGTGCCCTAGTAAACCATCTAAGTGTGTGTAATAGGATGTGTGGTTTGGATGTTTCCTATATCAGGTAATTGGTTTGAGTTGTCTAATGTTCAGGTTTGTTGAAGGTTGAAGGATGATTTAAGTTTAAGTTACCTAGTGATAACAGGCATGATTAAGTGATTTGATTTGATTAAGGTTTGAAATTTAATTAATTTTAATTAATATTGCTTAATTTTTTTTATTTAATGCATAATTGAAAGGGTCAAAATTTGACTTTTTGATTAAGAAAAAAATTTTAACATTTTAAAAAAAAAATATTAGACCTTAAGAAGATCAGTTAGACTATAAGTTTACTGGATTTGGATTTTTCTATAATTAGTTATGAAGGTTTGAAGATTTGACTTAAATTTGACCGGATTGTTGACTTTTTTTAATTTGATTTATTTTCGAAGGTTTGATATTTTTAATAAATACTATATTTTCATATGATTTTAATGCCTTTGAATTTGCTTAATTTTGATTTTTCTGGAATTAGTTATGATGTTTCAAAAATTATGTAATTATTTAAAATTTTAAATTAGTGTAATTAAGGATGTTTTTTTATTTGACTCCAAATGAACTCCAAACTGGCGTAGTAAGGTCCTATTCGAGCGGGCGTAGCAAAGTTAGGAGCTAGCGTAGCGAAGCAAAGAAGTCTTTTTGACGGAGATTTGGAGTTCGGCGGATCTCCGTCAGCCTTGTATAGCCGACGGAGTTCCTTGGTTGGTTTTTCACGTAGAAGGTGATTTATGTGGTGATTTTTGTCAGGCTGAGGTTTGCTTTCAGCCCATTTTTGCGGAGGCGGGACGATCTCCTTGGCGTTCTTAGATTTCTTGGCATCTTTGGCATTCTTGTGGAGATATGACTAAACCTTCTTGGTTTACACTCCGCTAGGTAACCTGTTAATCAAGTAGTTCGCAGTGGATAGAGCTTCGGTCCAGTGGGTTAGGGGTATGTTCGCAGTGTGTAGCATAGTGCGAGTGAGATCTAGAAGGTGGTGATGTTTACGCTCCGCTAGACCATTCTATTCTGGAGTATGAGGGCAGCTAAGTTGACGTTGTATGCCATTTTGTTGAAGAAAGGAAATGAATTCATTGCTTATGAATTTGCCTCCGCCGTCAGAGCGAAAAATTTTCGAAGTTTTATTGAATTGTGTTTTTATTTGATGACAAAGCAACTTAAATTTTGAAAACGTGTCGTGTTTTGTTTTTAACAGAAAGATCCATGAAAACCGAGTGAAATCATCGATAAAAACGCTGTAATAACGAAAGCCATGCATGGATGGGTATGGAGACGGTCCCCATACGTCGGAGTATATGAGATCGAACGGAGCTGAAGTAGTAGAAACAGTTTTATTAAAAGGTGTTTTGTGACATTTTGAAACCGTACAAGAAGTGCAAGAAAAATTTGAAGAAACATGCTTAAGGCCGGGAATGTTCTTGATGAGAGCTTGAAGACGTCGTTGATGCGGGTGTCCTAGTCTTCCATGCCAGAGATGTTCCGGAGATATACGAGTGTGCAGAGCGGTCGGAGGAGGGCGAGAGGTGCAACGAATCCGATACAGCCCGTTAAGAAGACTCCGATGAAGAAGTGGACGGCGGTGCTTGATATCCTTAATCGTGAAACCATTAGCGTCAAAACTTACATTAACAGGATTGTCAGTGGTTAATTGCGAGACAGATAATAAGTTGTGAGACAGTTGAGGTACATGGAGTAAATTACGCAAATGAAGCTTACGAGGGGTGTCCGGGATTGGTAGAAGACCTTGCCCGGAGTGAAGAACAGGAAGTTGGGAGCCATTTGCTACCGAGACGCTGTCTTGCCCGAGATAGGATGAAGGATTTTGGATGTTGCTTAGATCGGGCGTTAAGTGGTTGGACGCTCCTGAGTCTACAAGCCAATCTTGATGGATGGCGGAGTTCGGTTGAGCAAGAAGAGCAAACAGGGATCGAGGATTCGTCGGAGTGAATTTTGGATTATTGTGATGCCAGCAGTTCAAAGCAGAGTGGCCAATCTTGTTACAGATCCGGCAAATAGGCCTAGCCTGAGTGGTTGGAGCCTGATTGTTTGGCGAAGGGGAATACGTCGGATTTTGGGAAGATCCGAGAGAAGGGTTCTGGTTCTTGGTAGCCCGGCGTGAATATTGGTTTCTTGACTGATTTCCGGATGTTGCGTAGAGGGCCGTGTTGCCGGAGACGGAAGCGGTTTCACGAGCAATGTCTTGATTGACTGTGATTTCTTCGCTACAGAGGAGAGAATAAAGATTGTCAAGGGTGATCGGGAGAGGAGACGTACGAATTGCCGCTTTGAAGGGGTTGTAAGATGGTGGAAGGCCATTCATGATGTGAATGATAATGTCTTCTGCGTCGACGTGGGAGCCGGAGGCGGCAATGTTGTCGACGATAGTTTTGCGTTGTTAAGGTACTGTTGCATCGTGTGGTTTTGCATTTGTACATGGTGAAGCTCATTCTTGAGCTGAATGACACGCGATCGGCACGTGGGTTGAAGGCGTCTTTCAAGAATTTGCCAAACCTCTTGTGCGGTGGTGGCGTTGATAACGTAGGGAAGAATTGCAGGGGAGATCGTTGAGAAGAGCGTGGAGAGGAGGTTGTTGTCGACGAGATGCCAACGATGAGAAGCTTGGGAAATGTCGTCGGCGGGGCAGGGGGATAGACCGGTAAGATGGCCGAAATATCCATTTGCGATGAATTGTTGGAGAATCTGGATACGCCATATGGCGTAGTTGTCCGTGGTGAGGGCGCGAGGTACGAGGTTCTTGATGTTTGAGATGAGAAATTTTAACTGGGCCGGAATTTGAAGTTCGCCGGAGTTGTTGCCGGAGATAGTGGACGGAGCGGGCGTGTGGGAATTTGCTGAATCTTGATCTGCCATGGTTTGGCTCATGATACCATGATAGAGAAGATAGCCAACAGGAGGAAGCAAGAAAGTAGAAGAAAATAGAAAACATATCTTATTATTATTGAGGTGAATACATGAGCTATATATAGATTTAGTAATGGTATTTAAGGTAAATATAGTGACAACCGGAATTAATAACCGGTAATAGCCAGCTACGCTTACACATTTGTCACTCCACATAAATTTATATCAGCTACTCTTGTTGTGGTCTAGTTGGAAGCCTCCCTCAAATTCCTATGCTAATATGCCCACGCCTGTTTTCCACAAGACAAAACAACTTTTACTGTTGTTTACAATAATCCAGAATTGAATTGGCCAAATTTTTAGAAGAAGCATGTAACATATGAGAATTACTCATAACAGAGTGATTCTAGAAAAATTTAGAATGAAGCGGAATACGCCAGAACGTGTGGTGTATCTGCTTCATTCCAATTTTTTCCTGAACCACGCTGTTATGAGTAATTTTTATATATTGCATGCTTCTTCTGAAAATTTGGACAATTGAATTTTAGCAATGTAATTTCTATCAAGCAAGAAAATAAATCCAAAACCAAGGAAAAACTTGTCGTGTAAGGAAAGAAAACCTAACCTGAAATGTGAAGTCATATGCAATAAAAGAACATTTGAGGTGCATTTATTTGATTGACAAATCATTTGAGAACCTCCATAAAAAATCCTGAAACTCTTTATATAGACTCATATCATATCACGAAAATGAATTTCCGATCAACCATTAATTGCCTGAACTCTTCCATACATAGGAAGGAGTTGCACGACATAGATTTAGCAATATGAGACTACTAAAGAGGAAGGGGAAAAGAGAGCCTCTCCCATTGCTTATGCATAATAGATGAGGGGACAAAACCAATTGCTCAATTCAGTTGTACCCGACTAGAGGATATTCAGCATACATTGTATTTATGCTTGCATGGAAAATGGGACAAAACCAATTTTTAATTTTTTTATTAAAAAGTTCTTTAAGAACCATTAAGAAAGCCATCCCAAATGAAGCATAAATTTCATTAGGGTAAATTAAAAAAAATTGGCAAAAAGGAAAAAAACAGGTTTTAAAGGGCTTAAAATATAATAGCCATGTTATAAAGAGACAATAAGGCGTCCATTCAGCAAACAAAAACAGTTGAAACCACAGTTTCATAATCAAGAAAGGCAAGATTTTTAGCTGGTCGATATGTAAATTATGCAGATAAACCAAGCTTCATCCCATTGACTTTATTTTTATTCAAAGACACATTGGCATCAGCTGACATTGCTTTCTGAAATATACCTACAGCAGGTGTTACATCCTTTTGAACGGCTTGGGTCTAACAATTTATGACGGTTAAACACAAATTACATTTTAAGTAAACTTAGCTTCCGATGTAACATTATAAAACACAAATGATCACAAAATAATACCTTAATTTTTATGCTGCATCCTCCCACTCTCCGCACCAGCATAAGGATCAATTATAACGTTAATTACTGCTGGTTTCCTGGAAGAGAAAGATTCAGAAAGCGCAGATTTAAGTTCCTCAGGTGTCTCAACAACATAGCCTTTTCCTCCAAATGCTTCAATCAAAGTATGGTAAGCTGCCCCTGCAACAAAGGAGGTAGGAGCAGGATCATCCTTGTATGGACCAGTTATTTCATCAGGATTTCTTCTATCACCACCATAAACACCTCCATTGTTAAAAACAATCACCACAACCGGTAACTGGTACCTCACCAATGTCTGCAGAAACCCACCATAAACTGTCAGAAGATGACTAGAAGGTTTCAAAATTTATGCCGGATAAATGTTAAGCTCAACATGTGTTGATATGCAAACCTCAGGGACAACAAACTGATAATTATCAGAAGTTCGAATTACCAACAAAACAGTTCTTGCACTCAGATGTATATTGATTAAATTTTGATTAAATTCTTGAATCAACAAAGCAATGTTTTGACCAAGTTGAATCTACAGCATGCAAAGAACTTTTAACCCCAGTATGCCAATAAACAGAAACTGCCCTCCAACTTATCTCATAATTTAACTAAAAATGTACCTGTCTGTAGAGATGACGGAGTGAACATTAGATTGCATCACTGCATAATATAACTAGCACCGACAAAAATTTTAAATAAACAGAAAGTAAGCACAAATATGACTTAAATTGGTAAAATTTCTAGGTTAAACAAGCAAACCTTTACAGATTGGCAGGTGAAATATATCATTGAGAGGTGTATGGTGCACTAGCTTCAAAGCTAATCTCAAATATGGCATGCAAGGAAAAAAAAAAGGCAAGACGCTGTTTCGGAACTAGCATGAATTTTACACGCTCGCATTTTTTAAAATGTGAACAATACTTGAGAAGCGAGTTTCAGTGCCTAGCATTAAAATTTAAAACAAACTGCATTTTTAAGAAGCCTTCATGCGAAGCTAAATGATAATGCATCATTGGGAGCTATCATGCATTGGATTTTTTTTTCTTCCTTCCTATAAATACAACAATAACAAAAATAACAGAACTTTATCCCACTTCGTGGGTTTGACTATATAAATCATTTTATCCATTATGTCCTATTAAGAGTCAAATTTTCATTTAAATCTAAGAAAAATGTCATTTTTAATACTTTCTAATCAAAATATTTTAGTTCTACCTCTATCTTTCTTACATAGGCCAGATCTAATAAATCTACTCTCCTAATAGAGTCATTGAAAGGAAAACGTTTTTTTTTTCCATTAGAAAAAACAAATTGATAATGCATAGATTTAAAAAAAAATGTTATCAAACTAGGGTGGGTTAAAATGACTTCACCTAACTCAAAAACAGTTGAGATGAAATAAACTAGCACAAGCATTGTAAAAGTGTTAAATTAAAGTTTTTTGGTAGCATCTTTTACAATACTTAAGTGCTTCTTGATGAATTGTGTAATGTATTACCAAAATTACAATCTTAAGAAAGGTGATGTAATGATAATGAAAGGCAATCAATAAATACAATTTAGCTGTTCAATTCAACGTCGATAAGTTCATCTATGAAGAAGTAATATGTAATTGATAGTACATGAATAACCAGCACATGATCTATAATGCAAGCAAATTAATGATTCACTACTTTGTTATGCTGCAAACGCAATTAAAATTTGCCACAACTCTAGGAAAGATTTGTAGATAATATTTAGATCAACTTAACATACAGTACGTTAGAAATTGCAAACAATTACCTTGAGAGTTGGTACAACAAAACTTTAACTGGGGCTACCCCTATTCAATTAGTACAAACTATAATGAATAAAGAATGCCAAAATAGAGAAGCAAATTTACAACAAAACAAAGAAAAGCCATCCTAATGCTGATACTAGAAAAGCTCTTGGCACTCTGTAATCAAACCGCAAACAATGCTGACAATAGGCAGAAAACATTGCAAAAAAAAAAAAAATTTTGAAAAAGAAATCCGTGCAAATGAAAGGGATAGAAACTAAATTCACAAAGATAGGAAGATTAACACAAAAATATTTTGTTTTAAAGACAAATCTACAATACCTCAACTTCCATCGCACTGAATCCAAAGCCTGAGTCCCCTTCAACAGCAACCACCAACCTGTCAGGTGAAGCTACTGCAGCAGCAATGCAGTAACCCAAGCCAACACCCATCGTTCCCCATGTCCCTGCGTCTAGCCGTGTCCTCGGCTCAGTCTGTACCAGCACAGCTCTTCCAACATCCATAGTGTTCGCACCTTCCGATACCAATATTGGAGCTGGGCTTCCTTGCGCAAGAATTGCATCCCTTATTATCCTCATGGGTGTAAAGAAGTTAAATGGCACTACGTCCTTAGCCAACTGTATTTCCATCTTCGCCACATTATCCTTTGCCTTTTTGGAAATAGCAGCTACCCAAGGATGCGACTTCCCCAAGCAGAAAGGATCATCCTTGATCTCCCTGTTGATCAAATCCAGAACTGTACCAGCATCTCCAACCAAACCAAGATATGGCTTCCTCAACTCAATCTCCTCCTTTGATACATCTACCAGAATAAACTTCACGTCAGTTGACCACTTGGGCGGCTCCCCAAAGTGCAGCAACCAGTTGAGACGAGCACCTACTACCAATACAACATCACAACCGCCAATGGCAAGTGATCTAGCAGCAGTGGCTGCAAGCTCATGAGTATCAGACAATAAGCCTTTCCCCATTGGCGTAGGGAGAAACGGGATACCCGTTGTCTCAATCAATTTCTTCAGGGAATTTTCAGCACGGGAATAGGCCGCGCCTTTGCCGAAAACTATCAGCGGCTTATCCGCCTTTCTTAGCAAACCTACGGCCTTCTCAATATCCAAGTTACTAACGCTATCCCCAATCACTCGAAACCTAGGGTTTTCTGCCTCGGATAACAACAAAGAGGCATCCTCTTCGGAAACTTTTTGATGCAGGACATCCGTGGGGAGGTCTAAATAGCAACCTCCGGGCCGTCCTTCGACTGCCTGGCTCAACACGGATAGAACAACCCGGGGAATATGAGAAATCTCTGTGGCCTTGGCGGCGAATTTGACAAAGGGTTGGACGGCGGCGATCTGATCGAGCTCCTGGAAATCACCCTTTCCGAAGTCTCTCTGGTCGCAAGATCCAGAGATCATAACCGCTGGCCAGGTGTTCACGGTGGCGTTGGAGAGACCCGCAAGTCCGTGGACGCAACCGGGACCGGAGACGGTAAGGAAGACACCTGGGCGTGAGGTAAGGTAGCCATAGGCAGAAGCAGCGTAGCCGGCGGACTGTTCGTTGTGGAAGGCAATAAAGCGAATGCCAAGCGCGACGGCGCGAGTAGCCAGTGATGTAACCGGGATGCCAACGACGCCGAACATGTGCCTGACGCCGGCGAGGGCGAGGGCACGGGCTGCAAGAACGTTTCCATCG
Organism: Dendrobium nobile; assembly: GCA_022539455.1. Classification (NCBI taxonomy): domain Eukaryota; kingdom Viridiplantae; phylum Streptophyta; class Magnoliopsida; order Asparagales; family Orchidaceae; genus Dendrobium; species Dendrobium nobile. The sequence continues at coordinate 58,147 of JAGYWB010000052.1, read as the reverse complement.
ATTAGGATCTGGCTCTCCTCGGTGTTTGAAGCTGAGGTTTTGGAGTCCGCCATGGCCAAAGTTCGGGGTGCTGTGTATTAGAGAGCACTGTGGAGGAGCTAAAAAGCTTTGTGCCAAGGCTACGGACCTACGGTGCGATGATTCGCTTTGCAATGAAGGAGAAGGCTTTAAATGAAATAAAGTAAAGAAACGAGTCAAAGCACGTCTGCAACAGGTTCTGAGCCGTGCGCGGTTCTTTGGTAAATTTGCTGAAATGTGATGCAATTTAAAATGTCTGCAGCAATTGGTAAAAATAATGGTAGAGTTATCGTGAAAAAAAGAAACTTTAAAATTATTTTGAATATTGTAAATGAATTTTTTTAAAAATATGCAGGATATTTCCTAATATTAGATATTTGAAAAAAAAATTATTATTAACTGTCTTATAGTGAGTCGGAACATTTGCAATTACCTGAAAAATGAAACTGTCTTATCAATGAAGTAATAACAATCAATTAACAGCAAACTACACTTTTGACCGTTAGAATAAAGTATTACATATGATATTTTATATCTTATATCGTTTTTTAAATGTAAAAGGACACGTTTCCTTAAAAATATAGTAGGCCGCAACGCAACAGCCGTACGGAAGATGCCTTCCCTAGGCTTGCCTTCCCTGAATATAAATTTTTTTTTTTTTTTTTAGGACAGGGAGTATCGGCCTTCGGCCACTAATCTCCCTGATCGACCTAGCATGCAACCCACACCAATTTATACGGGCCGACACTTAAGGCTGTCACGAAGCGCCAAGGAGATTCAAACTTGGTACCTGGCCTTTGGCCAGCCAAGTCTCCACCACCAGGCCACCCCATGGTGGGTTCCCTGGATATAAGGAAATATAATTGAAAACAATGAGGTTTTATATCAGAATATTTTATTTAAAATTTATTAAAATAGACCTCCAAATTCATGTTAGGCAAAATTTTAAAATAATTTAATTATAAATTAATTAAACAAAAAGCCTTGTTTTAAGATAATTTAAACAGGATCAGAAAATTTAAATTATTTAACATTTTTTTAAAAAAATGCAATAAAGAAATTAGTATTTTCTTAAGAAAATTTGAAAAATATGTTACGGCATATTTTTTAGAGCGAGGGGGTTCCAAAGTTTAGAAACACCCTCTTGATCTTAAATATTTTTTTTTTTTTGCAAGTTTCATGCACATTTATTTCTATTTCTTGCTCTTCGTAGGTCGCGTGATTTATCTTCTCCGCTCGACACTAAGCCCTAATTCTGATTCATCACTCTTGTGATTCTTTGTTTTCTCAATTCATTCGCAGTTCACTTAAGTCCCGAGGAAGATTTGTTCGCAAACGATGGCATATGGGACACGAGGAAACGCTGATATCTATTTCTTGCTCTTCATTGTTCTCGATGTTCTTAACTTCAATCTCAAAGGCTAAATCAGGTGGTATATATCATTCTTCTGTAAGACTTTATGGAGTTATTAAATTTCTTACGAGAACTTAATCACATGTAAGATTCAAGTTTTTCGAATTCTTACAAGAACTTTCTTTAGAAATTAAGTTCTCTAATTTTTACAAGAACTCCCAACATTTATTATGAATTCTCTAACTCTTGCAAGAACTTGCGTCATAAATTATGTAAAAGAAATCGAAACGAAAAAACTTGAATTTACATAACTCTTAAATCCACAAGATCTTAAACAAGATGATTTTCACAATATTTTAATCGGAAGAAAAACATACATTGAATCATTTTGAATTTGTCGAATTCCGAACTGCTGTTTCTCTCTCTTTTCCCTTTCACTTTCTTCTTTCATGAGTTAATCTTCTATGGAGCAAACTAACTCCTCATAATGAGAGAGAGAGAGAGAGAGAGAGAGAGAGGACCGATAGTTATTCTTGCGGATTGGTTACAATAATCGCTCATAGGAGTTATTTGATCAAACGGTCCATAAACGATTAATCAAATTATCTCTTTTTGACCAATATGATTTAAACATAAATAATTAAATTTTAATAATTTTAATATAAGGGCTACTTAATGATTTATATAATTAAATATATATTCTTAAATAATTATTGTGATGTCTCGCATAATTATTTTATTTAATTATTCTAACATTCTCCCACTTGACCCATATGAAATTATTCAATTAATAATTTAATTATTATAAACATAAAGCGTAATATATAAATCTTCTTCCTTAAATTGGGCAGATCATAAGTAAAAAATTAATACGAATCATGGTGTTTATACACCATTAGTTCGATGCATTTACTTCCATGTATTACGATACTAATCTTAGACTTAATATGAAGCATAATAAGATATACACATAATGGTCCAACAAAATATCTTTATAAAAGACAAATCTTGTTAATATTCACATAAACATTCATGTACACAATATAATAAACATGACACACTAATTATCAGAAACAAAATAAAAGAGCTCAAAGTATCAAAAGACATAAAGAGAAAATAAACATAAACTTAATAAGAATTCTTTATAATGCCCATCATAGCAACATGTTCATGAAATATCTTCGGTGACAACCCTTTAGTTAATAGATTCGTAATCATAAGAATTGTGCTAATGTGCTTAAATGATACTCTTTGTTTCTGAAATTCTTCCTTAACGGCAAAGTATTTTAATTCTATATGTTTAGCACCCTTTGAATACTTATCATTCTTAGAAAAGAAGATTATTGTAGTATTATCACAATAATTTTTTAGCGACTTAGCAATAATGTCAATAACTTCAACTCCTGAAATAAAATTCTGTAACCATATTTCTTAAATTGTGGCTCCAAAACATGCCATAAATTCAACTTCCATTATGGATGCAGCAATGACGGATTGCTTCGCACTCTTTCAAGATAATGCTCCTCCACTTAAGAGATATTTATCCAAATGTGGATTTTCTGGAATCCAAACATCTAGCAAATTCTGAATCTGAATATTATATCACCTCAAGATGATCAAATCTTCTAAAAGTGAGCATGTATTCCTTTGTTCCTTGTAGATATTGTAAAACCTTTTTTTTGCAGTTTTCCAATGATTAAGTTCTGGATTACTTTGATATATACCCAACATTCCAATATAAAACTTATATTTGTTCTAGTATAAGTATGAGCATACATTAAACTTCCAATAATATATGCATAAGAAATTTGTTCCATTTTTTTATGTTACAATTCATTCTTTGGGCATTGCATAAGACTCAATTTATCTCCTTTCTGAATTGGAAAGAATGTTTGCTGAATATTTTTTCATCTTAAATCTCTCAAGAACTTTATTAATATATACTTTTTGAGACAATCCTAACATTCCTTGTGATATATCATGAAATATTTTAATTTCAATCACATATGATGCCTCACCCATATCTTTCATTTCAAAGTTGTTTGAGAGAAATTTTTTAGTTTCATATAATAAACCAAGATCATTAGTAGCAACTAAAATGTCATCAATATACAAAATCAAAATTATAAACTTGCTCCCACTGACCTTTAGATATATACACCGATCAATAGTGATTTCCTTAAATCCAAAGGAGGTGATGGTATTATTAAACTTGAGATATCATTATCGGGATGCTTATTTAAGTCCATATATTGATTTCTTAAGTTTACACACCATATGTTTATTTTCTTCAACTGAAAATCCCTCAGGATTATCCATATAAACTTATTCCTCTAAATCCCCATTAAGAAATACTGTTTTCATATCCATTTGATGTAACTCTAAATTATAATGAGCTACAATCATCATAATAATTTTTAATGAGTCCTTAGAAACTAGAGAGAAGGTCTCTTTGTAGTCAACACCGTCCTTCTGAGTAAAACCTTTGGTAACAAGTGTAGCCTTATATCATTCAATATTGCCTTTAGAGTCACGTTTGGTCTTAAAAACCCACTTACACCCAACTCTTTTGGAACCTTCAGGCAATTCAATGATGTCCCAGACTTTATTATTATCCATTAATTTTAACTCTTCTTTTATGGCATCTAACCACTTTTTAGAATTCATACTTTTTATGACATGTGAAAATGTAACTGGATCATCATCAATTCATAAGTCAAATTTTGACACTTGAAGATAAACCCTATAATCATTTAAAATAGCAAATCTTTTAACTCTAATAGATCTTCTTAATACTACTTCTTGTGGTTCATCAATTGACTTATTGTGGTTAATTGAAATAGATAATAAATCATATGAATTCAATTTCATTAAAAAGAAACGTGGAAGAAAATTAAGAAAAACTACAACAAAAAATCACAATTTTTTAACCATGCTCTGATACCACATGTAAGACTTTATGGAGTTCTTTAATTTCTTACGATAACTTAATCACATGTAAGATGCAAGTTTTTAGAATTCTTATAAGAACATTCTTTAGAAATTTAGTTCTTTAATTTTTACAAGAACTCCCAATATGCATTATGAGTTCTCTAACTCTTGTAAGAACTCGCATCATAAATTATGTAAAAGAAATTGAAATGAAAAAATTTGAATTTATATTAGTCTTAAATCCACAAGATCTTAAACAAGATGATTTTCACAATCTTTTAATCGGAAGAAAGAAAAACATACCTTGATTCATTTTGAATTTGTCGAATTTTGAAATACGGTTTCTCTCTCTTTTCCCTTTCGTTTTCTTATTTCATGAGTTAATCTTTTATGGAGAAAACTAACTCCTCATAATTAGAGAGATCGAGGACAGGTAGTTATTTCCTGCGGATTGGTTACAATAATCACTCATAAGAGTTATTTGATTAAACAGTTCATAAACGATTGATCAAATTATAACTTTTTGACCAATAAGATTTAAACATAAATAATTAAATTTCAATAACTCTAATATATGGGCTATTTAATGATTTATATAATTAAATATATATTCTTAAATAATTATTTCGACATCTTGCATAATTAATATATTTAATTATTCTAACATCTTCCACTTTTTTGCTTTTGGATTTGTAGACTGGATTTTCGTTATTGAAGATTTTTTTTTTAAGTCTATTGTAGTTTTTTTGGATTACCTCTTATGGGCTGTTTGGCTACAAGCAAAGATTTAACTCGAATAGTATTTATCATCTATTAAATCATGTAAATCTAAAACCTTGAGAGGAATAAAGCAAAAAAAATTGTTTGAAATGAAAAATGCTCAATTCAGCTAAATCCTTATAAAAGTGTTTGTTAGTCTTTATGAGAGTGAGAAACCCTTAAATGTATAAATCCTATGAATTATGATATTTAACCTACATAAGAGATTAATAATTTTATGTTATCTAGCGAAATTAATCTTTATGTGTAATTACTTCATTTTTTTGGCCACAGATTAGTTATCAATGAAATAACTGCAATGAGATGACTATATTGACTTATTTCAAGTGATATCTTTCTATATATTTGAAGTATATAAGGAGAAAAGGAAAAAAAAAACTCAAAAGCAATGTATTTCATTTAAAACTTCATATTTCTCTCTAAATTAGCTAGAATTATTTACATCATTTTGCCCCTATTAGATGTTTAGAATTATTATGATTGTGATTTGAATAATATAATTAGTGAAAAGTTTAATTTTTACTACCATAAAAAAATCTTAGTCACAACAACATCAGGAAGAACTTCAAACTTGCAAGTTTTAGTAGTTTGGAATTACTTCAATTAGAAACAAGCTTTGACTGATAGTATTTTTTATCATAACAAATATAGTAATTTTGTAGTTAATTTTTTTTTTGGGACATTTAGGCCATTTAAGGCAAACTCACACACACAACGCATACACATAGACTCGAACCTTGGACCTCTTAGTTGGAAGCCTAAGCTCTCAACCAATAGGCCAAGGAGAATTGTGTTTTTGTAGTTAATTTGTCTTTTTTGTTGGAGAGCTTGGTGGCGGATAAATCAGCTTTTCTTGTTGGTAGATAAATCACCTTGGTATGTATTTAGAACTTTTACATTTTTTGTAATGATATCATTATTGTTACTTTGTTAGTAATCAATACATGAATTTTTTGCACTCTTTTTTTTAAATTATTAGTTTGAACATTTATGGAGAGATATTTTAAGAGGACATCGAATTCGAATACATCAAACACTCCAAATGATATTAATAAAAAATATGAGCAAAATGAAAAACGCATTCGAGTAAAGGTATATTTGTCAAAAAATAAAAAAATAAATCTAAACCTTATTTGATCAGATCAAGGATTTTGGATTTCTATCAGTGAGTTTAACCCTAACATTTGAGATGAAATTCATAGATCATATTTACAAAGAGGGTCAATTCAGCAACATAGTCGTGATTTTCCAAAAAGTAAATTTGATATCAAAGAAAGACATTTCAATCCTACTTGATTTAACAAATACTCTAACTGGTTAGAGTATAACATATAAAAAGATAAAACATATTGCCTATATTATTATATTTTCAAAGTATTTGGTAGAGGCAATGACGATGATGATGCATTGAATAAAAAATTATTTTCAAATTGGAAAAAATCAAATAGATTTGACCTTCATGTGGGAAGTCATAATAGTGTTCATAATAATGCACGAGGGAGCTATAAGAGCTTACTAAACTAGAGTCAACATATTGGTTTTATGTCCTATAAGCAATCAAATCAAGTTATAATTGCATAAAGCATGTGACTTAATACTTCGTTGATTACATGAGGTTTCTTTTGAGAGAGAGATTGGCTTTTCGTGGACATGATGAGTCTTCTAAATTTAATAAAAAAACTAAGATAATTTTTTGAATTGGCGCATGATTTTGCTGAACATATCAAATATATAAAAGATATGGTATTGAAGAATGCCCTAAAAATTTTAAATTAATTGTGCTTGATATCAAAAAGATATTACATTAGCTATGTTATTCACAATTACAAGCTTCATAATTGAAGAAATTGGTGATAGTTTTTTTATCAAATTTAATTAATGAATAAATTGACATATCTACAAAAGAACAAATGACAACTATTGTACATTTTTTAAAAAAGAAGGGTAAGATAATTGAGCATTTTTTGGGCATTTCTCATGTTCCATATACAATAACTAAAGTCTCAAAATTGTTATTGAGCTGCTCCTTCCAACTTATGGATTGAGCATTCTAGAATAACTAGTCAAGGTTATGATGGTGCTAGTAAGATGAGAGGAGAGTTTGATGATTTAAAGGCTCTATTTTAGAATAAAAATAAATCAGTATATTACATTCTTTACTTACCACTTCAACTTCAGTTAGCATTGGTATCAGTTGTGAAAAATCATATTCAAATTACCTTGTTATTTATTATTATTTATAATGTAATGAATATTGTTGGTGTTTCATGTAAGCGTCATAACCAGCTTTGAGATTTACAATTAGAGAAAATATTAAATGAATTATGTAGTGGAGAACTAATAACAGGGATAGGGTTGAATCAACAAATAACCCTTAGGTGTTCACTCGATATAGATGGAGATCGCATTATGAATCATTTATAAGATTGATCATAATGTTCTCTTCAATTATTGATGTTCTAGAAATTATTTTGGAAGATGGTGTAATCCCATAACAAAGTGGCGAGATATATGCATTATGGGAATCATTATAGGCTTTTGAAATTTTTTTGCTTACTTTTGATGAAAGATATACTTGGTGTTACTATTGATCTATCACAAGATTTATAGTGAAGAGAATAAGATATTGTAAATGATATATCTTTGGTTCATATATTTAAAATGAGACAATAATACATGAGAGATAATAAGTGGGTTGACTTCATCATCAAAGTAACTTCATTTTGTGAAGTACAAAAAATAAATATTCCATATATGAATGATAAAAGGGTTGCACATAGATGTCTTTGTCGTAGAGCTCAATATATAACAAATTTATATCTTTTTTGGGTTAAAATTTTTTACATGGTCATTAATATATAACTTCAAGAGTTGAACAATCATTTTACAAAATTAAATACTAAGTTACTTTTGTCTATTCATTGTTTGAATTCTAATAATGCATTTTTGCATTTAATAAGGATAAGTTTATTAGAATGTCATAATTTTATCCAATTGATTTTACTCATTTTGACCAGCTGACTCTTCAAAATTAGTTGGACACTTATATTATAGATATACGATTTGATGAACAATTTTCTTCATTAAAAGATATAAGAAGTCTTACTGAGAAAATGATTCAAAGTAGTAAGGATATTATGTATCTTTTTATTTTTAGACTATTAAAATTGGTATTAATATTACATGTTATAATAACAGGAGTTGAAAAAGTATTCTCTGTCATGAATATTATTAAAAATTAGCTTTTTTTTTGAATAAGTGTATCAAATTGCATTAAGAACAAAAAGAGAACTAATTACAAGTAATAAAAGGATCACATTCCTCCTTGATTAAGTCCAACAACAAGGAAGGAATGTTCTCAAAGGAAAAACTATCAAAAAAGAAACTACTCTCCAATGCCATAGTAGCACAACAATTAGCTACTTTATTGCAACTTCTATAAGCATGGAGGAAAATAACTTTATTGAAATCATTTAAGAAACATAATTCCTTTGCCGACCATCTATCCACATGCCACTTATTCTTCTTAAGGGAGTCTTGAATGAATTTGATAATATTGGTATTATCACTTTCAACGATCATCCATTTACATTCCAACATCCAGCTTCTCAAGAACTTCTTCACCGTGAATACTGCTTCTAGCTCAAGCTGAGCAATATCCTAATGAGCTCCATTCTTCCCAAATACACTAATAAACCTGCCTTTGTGGTCTCTAAAAACACCACCAATACCAGCCAAATTGGAGCTAAGCAAAGAGGCATCTACATTAATCTTAATCCAATCTTTTGTTGGAGGGCACCAAGTACTTTGAGACTCCCTAAGGAGATTAGTACCCCAGCTAGTAAGATATGGACTAGATTTGGAAATAGCTGAGAACAAAGCATTAGAAGCAACCATAAAACATGGCAAAGCATTCTTACCATGCTTGACATCATTCCGATTCTTCCAAGAGTGATACACAATAGAACAGTAAATTTTGACAATTCCAGAATTATGAGTTGTTATCTTCTTTAACTCCTGTAAACAGAAGTCCAAAGAACAAAAAACAGGGATAAAAATACCCCATTCACGCATCTAACGATGACTTCAATCAAATATTTACAGTGTACCATGATATGTTCATATGTTTCACTCACTTGGCAGCCTCTAGCACAAAGAGCATTCTCCAAAATCCTACGGTTCTTAAGAAACTGATTGGTAGGAATCGTTGATTTACCCAACCTCCACCAGAAGATTTTCAATTTCTGCACCCAGCTAAAGTAATCAACAACCTCCAAAGTACATCTGTTGAACCACAGTTGTTCATACACCAAAGCAGAAACTGTCTTTCCCGAGCACATCTTCATTAACTCTAACCGATCCTCCTCCTCATACTCAATACGAATTTGACTAATCAATAAAATTAGATCAGGATGAAAGGCCCTCTGTAACATGGTAAAATTCCATTCACCATTGCTCAACAAAAGCTGCTGTACATACATTCCATCCAAAAAATCACAATCAACATAAGTTGGCCAACGGTTGATACATTTATTAAGCAGCCATGTATCATTCAAAATATTAATCTTGTCACCCTTGCCCATTTTCCACCGAACAACCATTTTCAAATGTCTTCCACCATCCAACAGAATTTGCCAAGCAGTTGAAATAATCGTCTTTTGGGCTCCATTCATAACATCACTACCATATTTAGCTTTCATTGCACGATGGAACAAAGAATTCAGTTTCTGGATATAATTCCATGCCAACTTGGATCTTAAAGACCCAATTCTAAGGAGAGGAGAATGCAAACCCAGCCCTCCCAAACTCCTTGGTTTGCAAATATCACTCCAAGCAACATAATGCATACCATTGGTCCCATCCTTTTTTTGCCAAATGAAACTTCTACAAAGTTTTTCCAACTCATGTAACACCCTCTTGGGGACCATAGAATGAGAAATTAAGAAATTTGGCATAGAAAGCAAAGAGCTTTCAATGAGAGTCAGCTTACCTCCCAATGACAAAGACTTCTTACTCCAAGCATTGAGTCTATCCATGACATTACTCAGAATTTCTTGAAAATCAGCCATCTTAAGTATATTAAGAGAGATCTTCACTCCTAAGTACTTCATCTCTTTAACAACTTTGAAGCCAAGAACCCTAGCAATCCTCTTCTTCATGGAGTAACTAACCACCTTGCCGAACATCATCTGAGACTTGCTGACATTTACTCTTTGTCCAGTCCACTTACAGAAATCCTCCACAATGATCTTCAAAGCATTAGCTAAAGCAACGGATGCATAGGAAAATATTAATGCATCATCTGCATAAAGAAGATGCGTGATCTTTGGGCCTCTAAGTGAAATTTGAATGCCAAGACTCTGCCCCCATTGCTCAAGTGAGTTGGACATAAGTTGAGAACACAAAATGAAAAGATATGGTGAGAGTGGACACCCTTGACGGAACCCACTCTGAGCATTAATCCACTTCAAATTCTTCCCATTGATGATAATAGAAAATCTCACATCTACGACACATTCCATGAGAAGGTTAGAGAAATCAGTAGGAAAATCATACCAAATCAAAATGTGTCAAAGAGTAGTCCATCCCATGCTATCATACGCTTGCTCCATATCAAGTTTTAAAGCCATCAACCCCTTCTTATTTTTAGAGATTTTGAACTTGTGAAATATCTCCTGAGCCAAGAGGCAATGCTTTGCAATAGATCTTCCATGGATAAATGCCACTTGCTCTTCAGAAATCATCTTGGAAATACCCTTCTTCAATCTGTTAACTAACATGGTAGCCACAATCTTATAATTAGTTTGGCAAAGGCTAATAGGCCTAAAGTTAGATGGAATCAAGGGGTTCTTAATTTTAGAGATCAAGACAATCAAAGTATCCTTCCACACCCTATTCATATGGCTGGATTTAAAGAAATAATTGACAGCATTCCAAAGAGTCTCCCACATAATACTCCAATAACTCTTGTAAAAAGAAGAAGTAACTCCATCCAAACCTGGTGACTTGTTGTTCCCTTGCTGAAAAACCAAAAGCTGTAGCTCATTCACAGAAAAATTATCTTCTGGTTTTCAGATGCTGGAGGCCAACCCGTCAATTCACACTCCCTGTGCTTCCATTTCTTCTCAAAAAATTTTATGAATATCTTCTCAATTTGATCATCCTCATCATGCAAATTGTTGAATTCATCTTTAATTTGAAAAATCCGATTTCCATTTCTTCTAGCCGTGGCAAAATTATGAAAAAGCTTGGAGTTTGTATCACCTTCTTCATGCCATCTAGCCTTTGCCCTTTGATTCCACCATGTAGATAATCTTTTCAAAGTAACCTTAAGATCATGTACTTTGTTTCTAAGCACAAAAAGGTCCTCAACAGACCAATTAACACCCAAATCTTCCTTGTTCTAAAGTTCAAGGATTTCCTTTTTCAATTTCTCCTTCAACACATTCAAATCTTTGCACTTATTTTTATTCCAAAAAAATAGTGCTTTTAAGGTACGGCTAAGCTTCCTTTGTAAGATCATATACTCATCACCAAAGTCATTCTTTTTCCAAGAGTGATATACAATACTCTTAGTTGTTGGGTAGGATCTCCAAGTATCCTCAAATTTAATGGCCTTCGACTTGAACCGCAGCCTTTCATCCATCTTAATAACAATAGGATAATGGTCAGATGCCATTCTAGCAAGATGTCTGGTAACAGCTAAAGGAAGCTTCTGAATAGCAGCCAAATTCAACATACACCTATCCAACCTTTCCCAAATCCGAGAAGCACCTTCTTTGTTGTTACACCAAGCAAACCTTGGTCCAACACTACCAACATCATAAAAATCAGAATTCATCATAAAGCCTTTCATCTCCCTAGGTCCTTTAGAAAAGAAGAACCTCTTGCCTCCTCTCTTCTCCTCCTTATTTATGATACAATTAAAATCCCCCCCTAATAATGGAAGGAATAGAATTCTCCATGCATTTCTCTAATTGACTCCAAAGACAACCCCTCTCCTTACAACATCTGCTACCATAAATAGTGGCAACTTTCCAAGTTCCCAAGTTGGGAACCGAAAGATTACCAATGATAGCTTGTGAAGAAGCCTCCATAACCTCTAAGGACACCAACTTCCTGTTCCATAACACCAAAATGCCTCCAGAAGTACCAACAACAGGGTAGTGAAAATACTCCCAATCGTTTCCCATAAGACAATCAACCTCCCTTCTATCAATGCTAGACAACTTGGTCTCCATAAGCCCAATAAAGAACACATCCTGGTCTCTAACAATTTCCTTTAGATACAAGGAAGCCTCTTCCTTCCTGGCTCCCATACAATTCCAAAATAAAATAGACGACATTTAAACAGGTACAGAGGATCTCTCCCCACTACTGGGGTTCAACCTCCCATCCCTCCTCTTCTTTTTATAATCAGGCTCAATTGGCCCTAATGATCTCAATTATTTGGCTAGCTTAATCTTGGCAACACCACTAAGAGAACCCAAATCAATGTGACTAGTATCTGGGTCAGGTAATTCCAAGCCCCTGCCCAAAGCTTTATCAATTTCTCCATGATTCCCAAGACCTTCCTGTTGACCTCATTTTTGTATGAGGTTTTCAATAAAATCCTGAATCCAATCCAGACTCAAGTCAATGCAAACCCATTCAATTCCAGACTTAAATCTAAGGTCCCAAGGCTTGGTCCTAAAGGCCTTTTCCAGCAAATCTTCCAGAACTTCAAAACCCAGTGAAATGGACTCTGATTCAGGCTCTGTTAGTTTCATACTGATGGGGTCTGTCTCTAGTATCAACCCTCCAAATTTGAACCCATTTTGAGACCTCTAACCCCAGAAACTAAATTAAATTCCAAAGGCTGTAAAACCTTCAAATATTTACAGCCCATGCCATTGGACCTGTCACTTTGAAAATCCTGACCTTAGAGACCTCCCCAAAGTCTCTAATCACTTCCAGACCATTAATCCTGATATGTTGATCAATAAACTACATTTTTCTGGACTCATTTCAGCCCCCAGTGGTCATGAGCCCAAAAATGACCAAAATACCCCTTTGGGGCTCAAACAGTGATTTCAAACCAAATGACCTCCAAATCAAATGCAACCACTTCCAGCAAGTTTTAAATATCAAACCAAACCTGTTAGACCCATTCCCAACCCCTGGGTCAACCTGGTTGACCAAGTCAACAGGTTTGACCCAAGAGGCCCTTTAAGGGTCCAAATAGGTGTTTTGGACCAATTGATCTCTCCAGACCTTGAGATCACTTCCAATGGTCTCTAAAAATCATTTCAAATCTATCCAGCTCAGACCCATACTCTGGGTCAGCCTGGTTGACCCGGTTAACCAAGTTGACCCAATAATCTCTTAAGGCCCTAATGGGTTATTTCAACCCATTTAACCTATTCAATCCATATCAAAACTCCAAAACCAACCCCAAGCATGGCCTAAACACACATTTGAATGTTGGCTAATCAAACTCCATTTAGAGTTGATAAAGTCAACTCTAACCCTTAGTTAAACCCATTCCAAGCCTTATATCAAACTCAAACCTTCATTCTCTCACTTGATCTTGGTTCTAATCCACCCTAATCAGCTCTTGAGATCACTAGAATGCCACATCATCAACTATTGGCTAGGTTGACTGGTCAAACCAGTCAACCCTAGCCTTAAGAAGGCTTTCCTTTGATCAATCCATCAAAGCAAACACACCCAGCCCAAACCAAGCCTCCCCAGCCATTTAGAGAGTTTCTATAACCTGTCTTGATGCCAACCCTATAGCCATTGACCCCTATTGACCAGTCAAACAGTTAATGGAGGCTATACAAGCTTCTTTGGTCAACCCGTCCTTTTAAGCATGCCAAGACCAAACCAGACCTTTGTAGCCCTTGGGATCGATCCCATGAAGTTCCCTGGACCTAAACCAACTCAACCCAGGCTCTGGCTTCCTCCCCAGCCCGTCCAAGAGCTCAAGTGGGCTCATTCGGTCAACTCGATCAAACCACATTACCCATTCCATCCCAGGCCCATCCAGCCTCTAGACTCAATTCCAGAAGCTTCCTGGGAGCAAATCAAACCCAACCCGGGCCGTGTTTTGAGCCCTAACGGCTTGTGGTCCCCTCCCATGTGGGATAAACGAGGGAGTGGCCAGCTCACCCTGTCTCGTACAGTCCTTCTCCCTGTGTTCTAACCACCTGGGCCAGGTGTCAACCATCCCAGCGACGCTCCTGATTCATCCCAGCCGTCCAAGCAAACTCTCGTAGTTGGAATAGGGTAGAGAGGCGGGAAGAGCTCATTCTACGCTATCCGGCATCCCAGTCACTCCCTAGTCGCTCTGAGTTTTCTTTTCCACTCCCCGGAGCTCCTCTTCCATCTTCCCAGTAATTTCCCGGTGTTTGAAACTACCGGAGGTGAGATCAGTGGCTGACCGAGAGCTACTCCCGTCCAAGCTTCCTCAACTCCGTGTAGAAGCCTCCTCCGAGCTCGAAGTGTGAAGGAGATCAACACGTGGACAGTCAACAAATTCAACCGTGAAAAAATCAACTCATTCGATCCATTCTTTAGTGAGAAATCCTAAACCCTAGATAATACTTAGGTTCTTAAATAGGCTTCTAAGGAATGCATCTTGAGCTCTATAAATCATCCGCCATTCTTCATCCTAACGACTGTCATCTATATCTCAGTTATTATGCCATTTAACGGATTAGGTAAGGAGTTTAAAATAATACCTAAAACTAGGGTTCGCGGTTGTAAAACGAAGAAGATGAAATCACGACTGTTGATTTCATCTGTTTGATTTCAAAGGCCATGATTTATCCTGTCTTCGACCGGCTTCGATCCCTTATAACCGCGAACTGATCAAATCCTGTATGGCTGCATCTGAGCCGTGCATTGCAAACCGCGGCAGCGGAGCTAATCGTCCGATCATCTCAGATCGAGACCAACCGCGGCCCTGATCGTGGCTGTTGGATCAAGCCTCAGTCGATCATATGGCTACTAAACCGTTCTGACTCATTTAAGTGAGCGGGGCCCGCTTGACCACCGCTGTTTGCGTGGACCAGTAGCCTGCCGCCGCATGTAAATACCGGATTTAAACTTTATTTTAATTATTTTCTATTACAGAACTTAAAAAAATCATTAAAAATAAAAAATAAATCCATTTTTTTGTACAACCACTTGTTTTTCTCGGAATTAAATTTCCTATTTTTTAAAAATAAAATCAGAACCTAATTTCTTTTATTTCAGGAGTTTATATTTTGAACAGTAAAATTCACTTTATTTTTAATTTTATTCTATTTTAATATCTAATAAATCATAATTTTGAATGGCATGACATCTGAGGCTAGATATGGACAATATCTGACCCTTGGGAGATTTGTTTTAGAGCTCAGTCTTGGTTGTAAGTGAATTTTCAAACATATGATCTATTGTTTAGATCAAACATTTGAAATTTCATTTGCAAATCCTATAACCATTCAATCATAGCATGTTAGGGCTCTGTGGGTTCAGTGGGGATCTCTTCCCCATTGAGAAATAAGTTCAGATTATGATCATGCCTAATTTAATCAAAGTTTATTTCCTAATGCCATGTTAATTTAGATTGATTTGCATTAAATTACACATGATCATACTACCAAACTGGATTGACTTTGATTTAGAGGTATTTGCATATATCCCTAAACAATCCAATATTAGTTTGATATATCTGTTCCTTTATAGTAAATTATTTGAATCTATAAGTCATCAAGTGACTTATGGATATAATAGTTTATTATGAAGCCCTCCCATAGAGTATTAGGAACACTTCTATTGTTCATGTTTGCTTTGATGTGTTTCTAATTAGTGTCCAAGGGTTAGTGGACTTGATTCATATCCTACAACCTAGTGACATTAAGGACAACAATTAAGGACTTGGTCTTAGTAAATTTAGAAAGATTTAGAAAGAACTACACATATATCCCTTTTGGGATTGAACAAAAACTTAGAAAACTAGTGTCATAGCCTTTTAATCAAATACATTTTGATTTGACATTAATTGATCTCAAAATAACTAGTAGATTAAGGATTCTCTCCTTTCCTCGATTTCAATAAATTCAAATAAATCAAATAAAACTCATAAAAACCTACGATCAGTCTCAATCAATTCTAATCAGTCATAAAACAAAGTTACAATGATTCAAAATCAAAACTCAAAGCCTAAGCATCATTAAACCCTTAATGAATCCTTCATCACCTAAACTTCAAGAAAATGTAATAAATCCATTTTGAATCTAAAAATTATAAATAATACCTCAAATTGACCAAAATTACATTCTTAACCAATGAAAATAAAAATCAAAATTATTTGACAGCAGACTAAAGCTTAATTTAATTTTAAGTAAAATCTAATATTTAATTACTTAAATTAATTAATAATAATTAAAAATCTCAATAAATTCCCAAGCACTTGGAAATCCCTCCTTAGGTCATCCCTGACCTTTGGAACTGATTTCAAGAGGTTTGGAGTCCATTTGGAGCAAAACCATAAAAAGGGCCTTAATTAAACAATTTCCAAAATTCATTAAACACCCTAAAACTTTGAAAATGCATAACTAATTGAAGAAAAATCCAAATAAACCAAACTCAATTGCATTCAACTCATAATAAGGCCTAATATTTATTAAAAATGTAAAATTTTCAGAAAATCATTAAATTCAAAAAGTCAACAAAATGGTCAATTGCAGGTTAAAACTAGTTCAAAATTTCAAACTTTCATAACTAAATCCAGAAAAATCCAATTTAAGCAAACTTACCTTCTAACTGATCGTCTTAAGGTCTAATATTTTAATAAAATGCTAACTTTCCAGAATTTAGCCTTAAATAAAAAGTAAATTTTTGACCCCTTTAATTAAATGATTAAAATATTCCAGTAATTCCTAAAAATCCAAAAATTGTTTTAAAACTCCAAAAATGGCTAACCAAATTTCTAAAATCAGTAATCCAACACATTTCTAATAAAATTTATTAATTCCTAATTCCTAACTAACTTAAGCTACTTAACTATACCGGGTACCACTAGGTAACCCAGGCCTACGAGGCTATTAGCTTAGCCCCAAGGATGGTGAAATAAACTTCAAGGCCTCGGTGGGAAACAAAGGTGGGATCCAGCCAATATTAAAAATCAAATCTCTTTAAATCAAACCTCAAGTCATTAATAATTCAATAAACCCCAATTCTTAAGATTTCTGAATATGATTATTTAAAATTCATTAATTATTTAATTAAATTCTAAATTCCTTTAATCTAAATTAGTTTGATAATTTGATTGGTTAAGATTTCTCTTAATCAATCAGATTTGATAATCAATTTAGATTAAACGAATTCGGGTCTTCTATGCCTAAAGTTGGATTCCTTTTGGAGGACTTTGGGCATTTTGATTTCAAAAGATCCCTAAAACATTTAAATAACAAAAGATCTCCTATGGGTTGTGCACGACTCCTTTTAGTAAGGCACTAATCTATTTGGATTTGGAGATCCCCGAACAAAAATAATAAACTACCGACCTTATACAACGTGCTAGATTCCTTCGGGAGGGCACGTTGTATTACATTTGTAAGGTCCCTTCTTCTCTCCTTAATAAATTTTTAAGGACTCTCAAAATAAATACCTATCTTCTGTCTAAGACGGGTATTTATTCTGAAAGTTCTAGGATTTGTAAATTGATGATTTTCTGCACTTAGGGAATCATCAATCTATAAGTTCTTTATAACATAAACTAAATAACTCTAACATTTAAAATTGAGATAATTCTTAATAAATTCAAATACACTTTACTTAAACTTTAACCAAATTCCTTGGGCCTGTAATAAATCAATCTTAATAATGCATGCAATTTAAACAAATAAACCCTTCAGGACTTACCCAAGCCACACAGCTTTCTTCAAACACTTAGATGTTTGCTAGGACAACCAACTTTAGTCTAAGTTAGCCCGGTGGTTTGTTTTGGTTTGTTTGCGGGTGTCTTTCCTAGAGGGCACCTATGTGTGATTGCTTATTTTTCTGTACTGCATAAGCATGGATGTCTACTTTTCTGTCTGTACACTAGAGCGCGGAGTGAATAAAGTGAGGGCCGTGTACTTTACTTTTCTGTCTTTACTTTCCTGCATTTATAACTGTACACAACGCACTCATAACATGCATCATTATATAACTGCTTTATTTCCTGTCTTTTATATTACTGCAACAGTAGAATGTTCTTAGGATCTGATGTACCGCTTTTATTTCCTAGAATTGTTGTATATAGATTGAGTCTGTACAGCGTCTGGAGTCTGTAAAAGAATTAAAGATAACTGCTTATAAATATACAAATGGGGCTCCAAAAAGTAATGTCCTCCTTCAGAAAGACGTTCCTTTTTGAAATTTCATAGAAGACCCGGAGCCCGAAGACTATAAGCAGTTGTATTTAATTCTACTTTCTTATAGGCTTAGAATCCAGGTTTGTTGTCGGTGGGACCTGGCCACCTTTACTTTACTACAAATTATGGGATGTAATCGATAAATTCAATATTAATAAAATCAGCTCTTTCATATATATCTATTTCATGCATCATTAGATTCGTGTAGATTTTTGGTTTTTGTAAGCATATCTCCTTGCATCTATTTTAGATTCTTTAGTAACTCCTTGATTCCTAAAATAGAGCCACCCTAAAATCTTGCATCATCGGCGAATTGTTGTGATTAGGACTGTTAGCTGGCAGCCCACTCTAGGCAGGTGGTAAGTTCAGATTGTATACACTTCTCTCTGCACATTCCTTTTTCAAATCAATTCTAAATCTTTTAAAGTCAAATAACAACTCTATAATCTAAAGCCCGATCGTGAAAATTTAATTGCCCGAATATTTAATTAAATATATATATATATAATTTTGGAAACCATTTAGTCTTCATTTAAATCGAGAGTGCTCTCTTAGGAGATGTAATTAACTACAGGGGCTTGCCCCTGTAGGGAGTCTAGATCCCAGAATAATCTAAACCCTACTTAAGTTCCTTTCTGAGGTAGGGGAAAGATCTGTGGAAGTAGATTAAGTTTTATTCACGTTTAGGAATTATTTCTATAATTAGGAAATCGATAGATAGTTGATTTATTTATTACTAACAAATCAAATGTCTTCTATACTTAATTATGGAAATAAATTTATAACTCGTTAATCTAATCAGGTCTATTAGAGAATGTACTCGTCATCCCTTCAATATGATTTGAATATTCTCTATACTTTACATGATTAGGAGAATGAGTTGTACTGCTTCTCCCTTTAAAATCAATAGAAGGGTATTAGTCTGTCTTTCGGGGCAATATAATACCCGACTATGTCGATTTAATTGAGAGAAATATATCCTAAATATAAATAAAGCGAATCATGTGAGAAGATAAAATTCTTATTTTTTTTATAGAAAACCCTGTTTTATCTATACTTTTATTTAGATCCATTACTTACAATCAAGAAATAGATAGGTATCTGATTTACTTTCACGAGTAAATCAAATATCGTCTGTATACTTGATTTTAGGAAGGAATCAATAATTCGCTGATCTAATTAGGTAAGTAGGGAAGATACTGATCATCCTTTCGGGTGATTTGTATACTCCCTACGTCATACCCGATTAGGAAAGCGAATTGTTTGTTCTCTTTCTTTGGAATCGACAGAAGGATATCCGTCTGTCTTTCGAGGCAGTCTAATATCCAACTATACGGATTCAATTGAAAGAGAACGTTCAAAAATATAAATAAAGCAAACTATTTTCCATAAATAAAATAAGATATATTTTATTTCCAAGATTATTTTAAAATCTATCCCTCTCTCCTTCTCTTTCTCTATTTAAATAATATAGATTTATTATACAACATAGATTTTATATATTCTATTATATTCTATTAAATTAATTATTTACATAAAAGAATTATATTTAAATAAAAATAATAATTAAAATAAAGTTAGAGATATTTTATTTTCTCACAGATTTTTCTGGCGACTCCACTGGGGATAGACTTCTCTCTCCATTTCAAATGAAGACTAAATTCTTTCTAAAAATTATATATAATTTAATTAAATATTTGGGTAATTAAATTTTCATCTAAATTTTGTTCCTCGGTGTCTGTCACTGTCTCTGTGGATGCTTTCTATAATTCTGTGATGTTGTTCTGCCGATTATTTTATGCTTGGTTTTCTCGCCGCAATTTGATTCTTTGATTTTATCGATAGTCGTAGTCTCCTTAGCCTTGTCTATAAGGCTGAGCAGTTGAGTTAACAGTCAGCACCGGTGTGGGCCCCACAGCCTGCCGAAGTGCTGCCCGTTTCTCTTCTGATTTTTTGTTAGCCTTAGCGAGTCTACAGTCTTTCAGACTTCACTTTTATAGATTTTGGTCTTTTCGGTCTGCTTTTCTTTCTCTACTACGATTCTTTTCGTAGATTTTTCTGATTTGTTTTGACTTTGCTGTTTTCAAGCCGTATTTTGTTTTCAGCCTGATTGAGATCTATACCTGAACTATAAAACTGCTAAAATTCCAAGTAAATTGAGTCAGCCCAGCCTGTATGTCATTTGTATGACATTTGCATGTTTATTTTGCACTGTTTGCATGTTTATGGCCACGCAAGTGGCCATCACCTATGGTTACCAGAGCTTCTCCTAAAATCCTGGCGGACGTCCACCCAAAAATGGAGGTTTGGTCCTAAGTCTGGTAGGGGTTATGCCGTCCGTTTGTTGTCTCACATCTGTGCGCCACTTGTATGGTTATTAGTGTCAGAGTTCTTTCCTAAGTCTTTCTGAAATCTATTCTGAGTTTTTGAATTTATTATAAACTTTTCTACGCTCATTTCTGCTGTTGGATTCCTATTTTGTGGCTTTGATTTACAAAGTGCTATTGATTTAATTCTTTTTTGTCTTTATTTTAAATTGCATAACTGCTAGAATTCCAAGTAAATCGAGTCAACCCAGCCTGTATGTCATTTGTATGGCATTTACATGTTTATTTTACACTGTTTGCATGTTTATGGCCACGCGAGTGGCCATCACCCATGGTTACCAGAGCTTCTCCTAAAAGCCTGGCGGACGTCCACCCGGAAACGGAGGTTTGGTCCTAGGTCTGGTAGGGGTTATGCCGCCCGTTTGTAGTCTCACATTTTGTATGTCATTTTGTATGTTTTAGTCACTTAGAATTCTCTCTGAGTCCGCTCAAGCTCACATTCGATTTCTTTATAAGCATTACATTCAATTCTCTCTTTTTATATTTATTTTGGGATCTCGATATTTTGGCTCTCGTTTATTGATTTAATTTTGGATTGACTGTCTTTTATATTTAACTGCATAACTGCTAGAATTCCAAGTAAATCGAGTCAACCCAGCCTGTATGTCATTTGTATGGCATTTGCATGTTTATTTTACACTGTTTGCATGTTTATGGCCACGCGAGTGGCCATCACCCATGGTTACCAGAGCTTCTCCTAAAAGCCTGGCGGACGTCCACCCGGAAACGGAGGTTTGGTCCTAGGTCTGGTAGGGGTTATGCCGCCCGTTTGTCGTCTTGCATTTGCATGTCAGTTGCATGTCATGTTTTACTTTTAGAGTCTTCTTTTTCACTCGTGTCGGTTTTGGTTCTATTTGATGCATTGAGATCAGGCTTTAGATTATAAAATTCCATATTCTTCTCTTTCTTAATCTTATTTGCTTATGCTTGTCTAAGCTTATACTTTAAATGTTTAAGAGTAAATGTCCTTAACTCGTTATCGAATCTAATGATTTCATCTTATCAAACTCCCAATCAAAATCAATCTACTCTAAATCATTCACTGTGTGATTATGTCCCTTTGGTGTGGGTCCTTAAACGGATCATCTCCTATCAAATCTTCAATCTTTTCCATTCTTATCATAAACTCCAACTATACTTCAGTCAGTGCAACTAGCAGCAGTCAGATTATCTGCAGACATTTGTAAGGATCAGTCTCTGATTGGAATTACATTGAATTACAGAAAATGTCTGGAAAATTGATTTTCAACATCAACATCACCGCTGCCCAACCTGCTGAGGGCAGCCAGATTCAATTTGGTTCTGGGTTCGACAACTTGCAAGTTACTGTTGGAGCACCACGGGCTGAGATGGTGACTCCAGTCCTGGAATCTGTCCGATCAGCTCCTGCCCAGATTACTCCTGAGGGCAGGTCTGCAGTTGCCCCCATAGCTCCCAAACCCTCTGTTTTTACCCGACTGGCTTATCCTCAGCCAGTTGTCGTGGCTAAAGGAAAGTCTCCTGTTGTGGTTGATTCCTCTGCCTTTGGTAATTTCGAAGTGGGATCATCGTCTGCTATCCCAGAGATTAGCAAATCTCAACGCCGCAACATGATCCGTCGTGCAAGATGAAGGGTCAAGAGAGCAGAAGCATCAAGAAACAACCCTGTTACTGCTGCCCCGACTGAAATATCAAAGAATGTGACTCCCGAATTCACTGAGGTGTTCTTCAACTCCCCTCAGTTGGCCGGTAGTAGGTTTCACCCATTATCTGCAGCTGCGGGAGAGGAGAGTGTGGCACGGATAGCTCATTCCCCGCCAACACCATTCAGGGACGACCCGATCGTCCCCTCGCTGTATGAGAAGAAGAGAAAGTTCAAGAATTTACTGAATGGACTGATCCAGGACTATGCCATCGATTATGGCCAGTCAAAGACTGAGTTCCTAAAAAGTGTAAAGGATGTCATTTATACTGAAGTGCATCCTCAATCAAGGGGAAGGAGAGGAGATTCCCCTCCTATGAAGAGAAGAGTACAATTTCAAGAAGCAGGTCCGAGTCGACCAGCGACTATATCAGATCATCGCAGAGAACTGAAGAGCCTTCCTTCCCGAGACCAATATCAAAACTCTGGTTATCAAGATAGCCAACAGACTCCTATTAAATCCCTGTGATACGGAGCATTAGCCTGAAGAGGGTATAATCCCATATCCCCTCCTTCCCCACGTCAGTCTGGAAATCGTCCACTTAGCATTTATGATAATCCACCTGTTCGACACCCTTTAAGAGCTAATTCTAAGCGTCACCAGGGTAGCAAACCTTCTTCTGGTTTTGATAGGAGGAGACTGAAGTTTCCAAATCAGTCTTCCTCATTATCTAACCAAGAGGGGGTCTGGCAGCCCAAGATGACTCCAACCCCTACTGTGTTGATGAAGAAGAAGAAAGACATGGCAGAAGAAAGAGCGAGAAGAGGAAAGTTCGTCATAGAACCTTCCCCGTCTAGAGAATACACTCCTGTGGACCCACACGATGTGGGAGGCAAAACTATAGAAGAGATGGTCAATCATTTGAAGGAGAGTATTCGCCAGATTGATGAAGAAGAAGGAAAAGAAGGAAATACAGATCAAGAAATGTCTGGAAGTGTCAATATGGTTGACACTCGTTCTTCTTTGCAGAGAGAAAAGGAAAAGGGTAAAGAGGAAGCAGGACAAGCTGAAGCCGAGGATGATGAAGAAGATACTGCAGATTCTACTTATCATCTTCGAGAACAGCTGAGTCAGAAAGATGAACAAATATTCAGAATGGAAAAGAAACTCGAGGAAATGATGACGATGATTTCAATTATGCAAGGCAATAATTCTCCTACTCCACAAGCACAAGTTAAATCTTCCCCTGACGAGTCAGTACAATTAAATGTCAGGAACAAAGCAGTCATGATAGAAGAACCTGAGAAACCCGCACAGAAACCTATACAAGCAGAACCACCATCCATACAATCAGTAGACATCAAACAGATGGTCGAACAACAAGTCAAAGATGCGTTGGCTAAAGCTCATAGTACATCATCTATTTCAAAGGGTAGGCCTTACCCAGAAGAATTTGATTCGGTTCCCTATCCGAAAGGATTCGTCCCTCCATCCTTTAAGAATTTTGATGGTACGGGAAATCCCAAACAACACTTAGCTCACTTCAGAGCTAGTTGTTGTAATGTAGGAGGTAGTGATGCTCTATTGTTTAGACAATTTGTTAGCAGTCTATCTGGAATCGCATTTGATTGGTATGCTAAACTGCCTAATGGGTCGGTCCATACCTTCAATGATTTGGAAGCAATGTTTGTCAAGAGATTCGCCGGCGCAAAACATCATATCACAGTTGGTGACCTAGTGGTGGAAACCCAGAAGCCAGGAGAGAACCTTGTGGATTATATTCTGAGATGGAGAAATCTTAGCATGCGATGTGAACCTCAATTACAAGAACAACATGCTATAGAAATTCTCCTAAAGAATATTCATGGTCCAGTAGCCTTCTTACTCAAGGGTTTTACAATTAAAACCTTTGAGAAAATTTTAAACAAAGCTTCTAACCTCCAAGAGGAAGCCTCTCAACTTCCATTCGCCAAAGATTCAACTTCTTTAGAAATTAAGAAGTTAAAACCTCAGAAGGTTTTAGAGAAGAGATCAGGAACAGTGTCTGTCGTGGATAAGGGGAAGCAGCCGATACAGATTCAGGCAGAGAATCATAATCGACCGCCTCAATATCAGCAGTGTAACAGATCTCAGGCTGATCAGCAGATCAAGTCTCAACCTTATCTAACTCCAGAACAACGTAAAGAGAAATTCGACTTCTTTGTGAACAAAGTTTATCCTTTTAAGCAAGAAGCAATCAAGAAGATGTTTAAGAGCTTAGTCAAGAAACCAGGGTTCAAACTTCCTGAATCAAAAAGGCCAGAAGAAGCTGTTAAAGCAGGACAACCCAACTTTTGTCCATATCACCGAATATCAGGGCATGAGATAGAGGATTGCATTACCTTCAAAGAATGGCTGGACAGAAATCATAAGGACGGTACAGTCGTGATACCCAAAGAATACTTAGTAGATCCGAGCCACGGATCGGCTAAGTGTATATTTGGTGAGCCTTCTGCACCTCCTTCCACTTTGAAATCTGATAACGAATGGGATATGGTTCTATCTCATTCTTCTAAAAAGATTCTTAATAAACTATATCGTTCTTCTTTCCAGGAACCCCCGAGAATTCAGAATCCCATCCAGGTTGATTCGATAGCTCGGAAGCAGGAGAAGAATAAGGCTCCAATCATAGAGCCTAAGGAAGTACAAGCTGATCAAGCTCCACTAGTCCCGGAGAAGGAGCAGAAGAAGAAGGCAGAGTTATGTTCTGATAAGTTAGTTGTTTCTGAAAATGGTGAGCATGTGTCACTCAAACCATTAACTCTGTATGACTTTTATTTTGTCCCTCCTGGGACTAAGAAAATAATGAAAAAAGATTCCGCGTATATCATGTTTGTTTCTGCTGATGAATACTCCGATCATAACTTAAACAATAATGAAAACAATTCCCAAGACATAAATACCAATGAAACAGACGAACAGTTTCAATACTATTATGATAGTGACTCCCCTATTCTCGATGTTGAGGGTGATCCTATTAATATAGAATTGGAACTATTGGATTCAGATACACCGCCAGAAGAAGTTTAGCAGACAGCAATCAACGATCAACAGATAAAGATAACTGAAAATGCTTCATCTGAAGAAGTAGTGCAAGTCAATCTCCACAGTGGTAAAGTTTTACCTCCACGACTTGCATCTACTGAGAAGGAGACGCAAGTTACAGATAATCCTGAAACTTCTAATCACCCGCAACCAGTACAAGGGCCAGAATTACAGAATACCGAGGTTTCAAAGGTTGACTACAACGTTCTAGCGCATCTTAGGAAACTGCCGGCGAAATTGAGTATATACGACGCTCTGGTTCTTTCCAAAGAGATGAGAGAAGCTCTAATTAAAGCTTTACTCGATCTAGAGATCTGTATGGCTCAATTAGCCTCAACGCAGTCTGACAAAGAGGCGTTATACTTCAAAGAAATTCTCGGTGTTACGTTTTCAGATGAGGATCTGTTATTAGGGACAGCGGATCACAATCGTCCGTTGTATATTTCAGTTAATATTGACAATTTCAAGGTATCTCGCGTGCTCGTCGATCCGGGTGCATCGGTCAACATCATGGCGCTCAAAACTCTCGCATATTTAAAGGTTGATACTCGTAAACTCAGTTCCGACAAGATGATGCTACGAGGATTCAACGAGAAGGGAGAGAGAGCCTTAGGCTCGATAACCCTTCTTTTAGATTTAGATACCTTTAAGACCAAAGCCAAATTCCATATAATAGATTCCGAGACTTCTTTTAACGCCCTCCTAGGTAGACCCTGGCTTCATGAATATAGAATGGTACCTTCTTCCTTACATCAGTGCATCAAATTCTCCAGAGATGGAGTGGAACACTGTATCAAAGGAGACTTGCAACCGTTCTCAGTTCATGAAGTCGGAATATACGAAGACGCTTCATACTATCTGCCTAAGAAGCAGACAGCGTTCTCTAAAAATCTCAAATTGGCTGAAGTAGAAATACAAGAGGTGAAGGAAAGAAAGGAAAAAGAGAAAGAAAAAAAGTAAGAAAAAGAGAAGGAAAAGGAAAAAGAAAAGGAAGAAGAAAAGCATCCCGACCTCGAACACGATGTTCGTTGGGCACCTGCTCCTCCCTTACAAAGAGGTGGTAGAATGTCACAATGGTCTAGAGGGAGAGGTCGAGGATGGCAAAATAGAGGAACGTATGAAAATATGACGCAAAATATACAAATATGGGAACCTGCAATACATATTGATTTGGAATCCAGTTCGGAGGACGAATCATATATGCTTGAAAAAGACCCATAGGTTTTAGAATATAGGAAATTTCTAAATCAGCCAAAATTTGAGATTTCTATAGAATCTGATAGTGACGAGGACAGGGTCCAAGTCACTAGGGAAGATAATTCGGATCTATCTACTATGGAGAGATTAAAGAAGTATGTGGAAAATATTATCCTAACTCCTTTGACCCAAAATGATGTAAAGAGGTTGGAAGTGAAAGCTTCTCTCCCTCTAAACCCTGAAACCAAAGCCAACAATTTCATACCTTCTACCAGCAAACCCCCAGAGACCGATGTAACCCTTGATGATCCTTTTATGGACGAGATAATAGAGCTGCCTTTTGATTGGTATTCGAATTCTGCAAACAGATTTGCTAAACAAGGTTTAACGCTGTTGAAATGGACTAGAGGTAAAGCCCAACAATTTGAACATCTGAGGAATAGAAAATACCATAAACAATTTTCAAAACATGGTATTGGCTTTGCTACTCTATGTTCGTTCGATGACGACGAATACTGTTTAGTAATTTCCAATAATTTCGAGTCTGATAGTCTCTTTTCGGCGGACGTTAAATCTTTTAACGAACTCTGCTTAGAAACTTCAGATGATGTAGATGACTTTCAAGTTCGAGATGCACCTCCGGAACTTGAGGAAGAAATACGGTCTACTATTGATGATCTTAGAGAGATAAATCTGGGTACTGAAGAAGACCCTCGTCTGATCTTCATCAGTTCTCTATTGAATGAGGACGAGGCAAAAGATATGATCCAACTTTTATCTGAATTCAAAGATTGCTTTGCTTGGAGCTACGAAGAGATGCCCAGATTATCCCCAGATGTAGCAGTGCACAAGTTAGCAATTCAACCAGAAGCATTTCCAGTAAAACAAGCACCCCGACGAATGCGGCTCGACATCGAACAGCAGGTCGTCATTGAAGTAAAGAAACTAATCGATGCAGGCTTTATTAGGGAGGAGAAATATCTGACCTGGTTAGCTAGCGTCGTGCCAGTCAAGAAGAAGAATGGTCAAATACGTGTTTGCATCGATTTCAGAGACCTGAACAAAGCATGTCCTAAAGATGAGTTCCCACTCCCTATACCAGAACTCATGGTAGATATCGCTTCCTCTCATGCGATATTCTCATTTATGGACGGCTCATCCGGATATAATCAAATTAGGATGGATCCCGAAGATGAGAAGTATACCGCATTTCGAACACCAATAGGAGTTTACTGTTACAAAGTCATGCCTTTCGGTCTAAAGAATGCGGGAGCGACTTATCAAAGGGCAATGACGAGGATTTTTGACGAACTTATCCATAATCAAGTGGAATGTTATGTCGATGATCTAGTCGTTAAGAGTGTTGAGAGGAATGATCATCTATACGATCTGAGGATCGTATTTCAAAGAATACGAAAATATGATTTGAAAATGAATCCTTTGAAGTGTGCTTTCGACGTCACTTCAGGGAAGTTCTTAGGTTTCGTGGTTCGACACCGTGGAATCGAGATTGATCCGACTAAGATCAAGGCGATACTAGAGATGCCACATCCTAAAACACTCACCCAACTGAGATCTTTTCAAGGTCGATTAGCATATCTTAGGAGATTCATATCAAATCTTTCGGGCAGATGCCAACCATTCGCAGCATTATGCAAGAAAGACGCTCCGTTCAGATGGGATCAGAATTGCCAGAAAGCTTTCGACAGCATCAAAGAGTACTTTATGAATCCTCCAGTGCTTGCAGCTCCTATACCAAGGAAACCTTTGATTTTGTATACAACAGATCTAAGTGAATATCTTGGTGCCTTATTAGCCCAATCTAATGAGGAAGGAAAAGAGAATGCACTATATTATTTGAGTAGACGTTTACTTCCCACCGAAGTAAATTATCCTCCGATCGAGAAACATTGTCTGGCTTTAATCTTCGCCGCTCAGAAGTTAAGGCACTATATGCTTTCTCACCAAGTAAATCTCATATCCAGAATAAATCCTTTGCAATATTTGATGACTTGACCAACATTATCAGGGAGATTAGCCCGTTGGTCAATGATATTATCACAATTTGATATCACATTTACTCCTTTATGAGTAGTTAAAGGACAAGCAGTAGCAGATTTCTTAGCAGCTCATCCTATTGAGGATGATTGCCCGATAAATGATGAACTACCAGATGAACAAGTCATGGAACTCGAGATGAATGAGGAGTTCACCTGGTAATTCTATTTTGACGGCGCTGCTTCTATTCAACAAGAAGAATCAGATGAAACTTTGCCCGGTCAAGCAGGAATTGGTATAGTGTTCGTTACGCCTGACAGAGGTATCATGTACTACTCCTATCACTTGTCAGAACCACGTACCAATAACGAAGCCGAATACGAGGCGTTAATAACTGGGTTAGAATTGACTATTCTGAATTGGATCAAAGAAATCAAGATCTTTGGAGATTCACAGCTTGTTATCAACCAGATAGCAGGGATTTTCAAAGTACTAAAAGACACTTTGGTCCCTTATCATCAGTATGCGATGCATCTTTTAGAATAGATTCCAAATGTTACATTGTATCGAATTCCTCGTGGGAAGAATTCCACAGCCGATGCTCTTGCCAAACTAGCTAAAGCACTGGTATGCCCCGAAGAACATTCAATCCTGATAGAAGTGCAAGGCCGACAAGTTCTTTCTCCTATAGATCTTGAATACATAAACAAAGAACCAATAACTGAGGT
Source organism: Dendrobium nobile (assembly GCA_022539455.1). Lineage (NCBI taxonomy): Eukaryota > Viridiplantae > Streptophyta > Magnoliopsida > Asparagales > Orchidaceae > Dendrobium > Dendrobium nobile. Next base: position 28,657 of record JAGYWB010000052.1, on the reverse strand, counting down.
GAAAATTGTTTTAGCAATAGACGATGAGGTTTCAAATTGGAGAAAACCCTTCATCGAATACTTGCGAGAAAACAAGCTCCCTCAGGAGAAATCTACAGCAGATCAGATTAAAAGAAGATCGCTATCCTACGCCCTGATTAATGAAACCTTATATAGAATATCATTTGATCAGATGTGGTTACGATGTTTAAATAAATCAGAAGCACAGAAGATCGTAGAAGAAGTGCATGCTGGTTTATGTGGTGCACATCAATTCGGCCCGAAGATGAAGATGAAAATCAAACGAATGGGATATTATTGGCCATCTATGATAGATGATTGCATGAAAACTGCACGTCACTGCCATCAATGTCAGGTGCACGGTGTAGTTCTTCATCAACCTCCAAATGTTGTACATCAACTATTGCTTCTTGGCCTTTTGAAAGCTGGGGTACTGATATCATCGGTCTGATAGATCCTCCGTCTTCCAGAGGTCATAGATTCATTCTAGCAGCTACAGATTACTTTTCCAAATGGGCAGAGGCTGTTCCTTTGAGAGAGGTCAAAGCTCAACAAGTTCTAAAATTCTTCAAAGAGAATGTCGTGTACCGATTCGGAGTCCCTCGTCGGATTATCTCGGATAACGATCCTTCATTTAGAAGTACTAAAATCAACAATTTTGCCAGACGACATAACATCGATTGGAGATACTCCACTATCTATTACCCTCGGGCGAATGGATTGGCGGAGGCCTTCAACAAAACCCTGATTCAGATCTTAAAGAAGACTCTAGACGACAATAAGCGTCAATGGCACGAGAAGTTGGTTGAAGCTTTATGGGCATATCGTACCACATATAGAACTCCAACTCAATCTACGCCATTCACTTTAGTCTTTGGTTCAGAAGCAGTCATTCCTTTAGAAGTCCAATTGCCCTCGCTCAGAGTTGCAGTGAACTACGAGATTACTGCAGAACAGAATGCAAAACTTAGACTAGAAGAGCTCGAAGGTTTAGAAGAGAAGCACTTGCAGGCTCAACAGAACCTCGAGTTGTATAAAGTTAAAATGATACAGGCCCACGATAAATTAGTTCGACCAAGAACTTTTCAAGTAGGAGACTTGGTACTAGTTCTTCGAAGACTTATCTTATCTCATCGGAAGATAGGAGGCAAGTTCGAGCCGACATGGGAAGGCCCTTTTGTAGTGGAGAAAGCCTACCAAGGAGGATCTTATCAGCTTATAGATTGTAAAGGCAACCATCCTATGTTGCCTATCAATGGACGATATCTTAAGAGATATTATGACAGTTGATGTATCTGATAAATGTTGCAAGGAAATAAAAGTTTGAACTTTGAAGTTTTAGTGTTGACTTTATCTTCTGAATGAGATAATTCAAATCGCTAGTATCTTGAGACTATCTTGATTCTAAATTCGCTCATTCGAGAATCGATCTCTCGTCTGGGTTTTCGCTTTTTCTGGAAATCGATCTTCCAGTCAAAGTTTAAATTTTAACTTTCCGATAATCGATCTATCGGTTAGATTCTAAATTCGCTCATTCGAGAATCGATCTCTCGTCTGGGTTTTTGCTTTTTCTGGAAATCGATCTTCTAGTCAAAGTTTAAATTTCATCTTTCCGATAATCGATCTATCGATCAGATTCTAAATCCGCTCATTCGAGAATCGATCTCTCGTCTGGGTTTTCGCTTTTTCTGGAAATCGATCTTCCAGTCAAAGTTTAAATTTCATCTTTCTGATAATCGATCTATCGGTTAGATTCTAAATCCGCTCATTCGAGAATCGATCTCTCGTCTGGGTTTTCGCTTTTTCTGGAAATTGATCTTCCAATCAAAGTTTAAATTTCATCTTTCCGATAATCAATCTATCGGTTAGATTCTAAATTCGCTCATTCGAGAATCGATCTCTCGTCTGGGTTTTCGCTTTTTGTGGAAATCGATCTTCTAGTCAAAGTTTAAATTTCATCTTTCCGATAATCGATCTATCGGTTAGATTCTAAATTCGCTCATTCGAGAATCGATCTCTCGTCTGGGTTTCGCTTTTTCTGGAAATCGATCTTCCAGTTAAAGTTTAAATTTCATCTTTTCGATAATCGATTTATCGGTCAGATTCTAAATCCGCTCATTCGAGAATCGATCTCTCGTCTGGGTTTTCGCTTTTTCTGGAAATCGATTTTCCAGTCAAAGTTTAAATTTCATCTTTCCGATAATCGATCTATCGGTTAGATTCTAAATTCGCTCATTCGAGAATCGATCTCTCGTCTGGGTTTCGCTTTTTCTGGAAATCGATCTTCCAGTTAAAGTTTAAATTTCATCTTTTCGATAATCGATTTATCGGTCAGGTTCTAAATCCGCTCATTCGAGAATCGATCTCTCGTTTGGGTATTCGCTTTTTCTGGAAATCGATCTTCCAGTCAAAGTTTAAATTTCACCTTTCCGATAATCGATCTATCGGTCAGGTTCTAAATCCGCTCATTCGAGAATCGATCTCTCGTCTGGGTATCCGCTTTTTCTGGAAATCGATCTTCCAGTCAAAGTTTAAATTTCACCTTTCTGATAATTGATCTATCGGTCAGGTTCTAAATCCGCTCATTCGAGAATCGATCTCTCGTTTAGGTATTCACTTTTTCTGGAAATCGATCTTCCAGTCAAAGTTTAAATTTCACCTTTCTGATAATCGATCTATCGGTTAGGTCCTGTGCCTGCTTATTTGGGAATCGATCTTCCGTTTCGATTTTGGCTTTTTCTGGAAATCGATCTTCTAGTTAAAGTTTAAAATCAACCTTTCTGATAATCGATCTATCGGCTAGATCCTGATACCTGCTTATCTAGGAATCAAATTCCCATTTAAAATTCAAAAATTCATCCCTTTGAGAATCGATCTCTCTATTGGGTCCAGTTATTTATTTGATAAAAATCAATCCATCAATCAATTTCCAGTTCCTAAATTTCACTGATCTACTTCGGTCAACGCCAACATACGTGATTTATTCTTCGAATTCATCACACATGTTGGGGGTCCATTTGTTGACCTCATTTTTGTATGAGGTCTTCAATAAAATCCTGAACCCAATCCAGACTCAAGTCAATGCAAACCCATTCAATTCCAGACTTAAATCTAAGGTCCCAAGGCTTGGTCCTAAAGGCCTTTTCCAACAAATCTTCCAGAACTTCAAAACCCAGTGAAATGGACTCTGATTCAGGCTCTGTCAGTTTTATACTGATGGGGTGTGTCTCTAGTATCAACCCTCCAAATTTGAACCCATTCTGAGACCTCTAACCTCAGAAACTAAATTAAATTCCAAAGGTTGTAAAACCTTCAAATATTTACAGCCCATGCCGTTGGACCTGTCACTTTGAAAATCCTGACCTTAGAGACCTCCCCAAAGTCTCTAATCACTTCCAGACCATTAATCCTGATATTTTGATCAATAAACTGCATTTTTCTGGACTCATTTCAGCCCCCAGTGGTCATGAGCCCAAAAATGACCAAAATACCCCTTTGGGGCTCAAACAGTGATTTCAAACCAAATGACCTCCAAATCAAATGCAACCACTTCCAGCAAATTTTAAATATCAAACCAAACTTGTTGGACCCATTCCCAACCCCTGGGTCAACCTAGTTGACCAAGTCAACAGGTTTGACCCAAGAGGCCCTTTAAGGGTCCAAATAGGTGTTTTGGACCAATTGATCTCTCCAGACCTTGAGATCACTTCCAATGGTCTTCAAAAATCATTTCAAATCTATCCAGCTCAGACCCATACTCTGGGTCAGCCTGGTTGACCCGGTTAACCAAGTTGACCCAATAATCTCTTAAGGCCCTAATGTGTTATTTCAACCCATTTAACCTATTCAATCCATATCAAAACTCCAAAACCAACCCCAAGCATTGCCTAAACACACATTTGAATGTTGGCTAATTAAACTCCATTTAGAGTTGATAAAGTCAACTCTAACCCTTAGTTAAACCCATTCCAAGCCTTATATCAAACTCAAACCTTCATTCTCTCACTTGATCTTGGTTCTAATCCACCCTAATCAGCTCTTGAGATCACTAGAATGCCACATCATCAACTATTGGCTAGGTTGACTGGTCAAACCAGTCAACCCTAGCCTTAAGAAGGCTTTCCTTTGATCAAACCATCAAAGCAAACACACCCAGCCCAAACCAAGCCTCCCCAGCCATTTAGAGAGTTTCTATAACCTGTCTTGATGCCAACCCTATAGCCATTGACCCCTATTGACCAGTCAAACAGTCAATGGAGGCTATACAAGCTTCTTTGGTCAACCCGTCCTTTTAAGCATGCCAAGACCAAACCAGACCTTTGTAGCCCTTGGGATCGATCCCATGAAGTTCCCTGGACCTAACCCAACTCAACCCAGGCTCTGGCTTCCTCCCTAGCCCGTCCAAGAGCTCAAGTGAGCTCATTCGGTCAACTCGATCAAACCACATTATCCATTCCATCCCGGGCCCATCCAGCCTCTAGACTCAATTCCGGAAGCTTCCTGGGAGCAAATCAAACCCAACCTGGGCCCTGTTTTGAGCCCTAATGGCTTGTGGTCCCCTCCCATGTGAGGACAAACGAGGGAGTGGCCAGCTCACCCTGTCCCGTACAGTCCTTCTCTCTGTGTTCTAACCACCTGGGCTAGGTGTCAACCATCCCAGCGACGCTCCTGATTCATCCCAGCCGTCCAAGCAAACTCTCGTAGTTTGAATAGGGTAGAGAGGCGGGAAGAGCTCATTCTACGCTATCCGGCATCCCAGTCACTCCCTAGTCGCTCTGAGTTTCCTTTTCCACTCCCCAGAGCTCCTCTTCCATCTTCCCAGTAATTTCCCGGCGTTTGAAACTACCGGCGGTGAGATCAGTGGCTGACCGAGAGCTACTCCCGTCCAAGTTTCCTCAACTCCGTGTAGAAGCCTCCTCCGAGCTCGAAGTGTGAAGGAGATCAACACGTGGACAGTCAACAAATTCAACCGTGAAAAAATCAACTCATTCGATCCATTCTTCGGTGAGAAATCATAAACCCTAGATAATACTTAGGTTCTTAAATAGGCTTCTAAGGAATGCATCTTGAGCTCTATAAATCATCCGCCATTCTTCATCCTAACGACTGTCATCTATATCTCAGTTATTATGCCATTTAACGGATTAGGTAAGGAGTTTAAAATAATACCTAAAACTTGGGTTCGCGGTTGTAAAATGAAGAAGATGAAATCACGACTGTTGATTTCATCTGTTTGACTTCAATGGCCATGATTTATCCTGTCTTCGACCGGCTTCGATCCCTTATAACCGCGAACTAATCAAATCCCGTATGGCTGCATCTGAGCCGTGCATTGCAAACCGCGACAGCGGAGCTGATCGTCCGATCATCTCAGATCGAGACCAACCGTGGCCCTGATCGTGGCCGTTTGATCAAGCCTCAGTCGATCCAACGGCTACTGAACCGTGCTGACTCATTTAAGTGAGCGGGGCCCGCTTGGCCACCGCTGTTTGTGTGGACCAGTAGCCTGCCGCCGCGTGTAAATACCTGATTTAAACTTTATTTTAATTATTTTCTATTACAGAACTTCAAAAAATCATTAAAAATAAAATATAAATCCATTTTTTTGTACAACCACTTATTTTTCTCGGAATTAAATTTCCTATTTTTAAAAATAAAATCAGAACCTAATCTCTTTTATTTCAGGAGTTTATATTTTGAACAGTAAAATTCACTTTATTTTTAATTTTATTCTATTTTAATATCTAATAAATCATAATTTTGAATGGCATGACATCTGAGGCTAGATATGGACAATATCTGACCCTTGGGAGATTTGTTTTAGAGCTCAGTCTTGGTTGTAAGTGAATTTTCAAACATATGATCTATTGTTTAGATCAAACATTTGAAATTTCATTTGCAAATCCTATAACCATTCAATCATAGCATGTTAGGGCTCTATGGGTTCAGTGGGGATCTCTTCCCCATTGAGAAATAAGTTCAGATTATGATCATGCCTAATTTAATCAAAGTTTATTTCCTAATGCCATGTTAATTTAGATTGATTTGCATTAAATTACACATGATCATACTACCAAACTGGATTGACTTTGATTTAGAGGTATTTGCATATATCCCTAAACAATCCAATATTAGTTTGATATATCTGTTCCTTTATAGTAAATTATTTGAATCTATAAGTCATCAAGTGACTTATGGCTATAATAGTTTATTATGAAGCCCTCCCATAGAGTATTAGGAACACTTTTATTGTTCATGTTTGCTTTGATGTGTTTCTAATTAGTGTCCAAGGGTTAGTGGACTTGATTCATATCCTACAACCTAGTGACATTAAGGACAACAATTAAGGACTTGGTCTTAGTAAATTTAGAAAGATTTAGAAAGAACTACAAATATATCCCTTTTGGGATTGAACAAAAACTTAGAAAACTAGTGTCATAGCCTTTTAATCAAATACATTTTGATTTGACATTAATTGATCTCAAAATAACTAGTAGATTAAGGATTCTCTCCTTTCCTCGATTTCAATAAATTCAAATAAATCAAATAAAACTCATAAAAACCTACGATCAGTCTCAATAAATTCTAATTAGTCATAAAACAAAGTTACAATGATTCAAAATCAAAACTCAAAGCCTAAGCATCATTAAACCCTTAATGAATCCTTAATCACCTAAACTTCAAGAAAATGTAATAAATCCATTTTGAATCTAAAAATTATAAATAATACCTCAAACTGACCAGAATTACGTTCTTAACCAATGAAAATAAAAAACAAAATTATTTGACAGCAGACTAAAGCTTAATTTAATTTTAAGTAAAATCTAATATTTAATTCATTTAATTAATTAATAATAATTAAAAATCTCAATAAATTCCCAAGCACTTGGAAATCCCTCCTTAGGTCATCCCTGACCTTTGGAACTGATTTCAAGAGGTTTGGAGTCCATTTGGAGCAAAACCATAAAAAGGGCCTTAATTAAACAATTTCCAAAATTCATTAAACACCCTAAAACTTTGAAAATGCATAACTAATTGAAGAAAAATCCAAATAAACCAAACTCAATTGCATTCAACTCATAATAAGTCCTAATATTTATTAAAAATGTAAAATTTTCAGAAAATCATTAAATTCAAAAAGTCAACAAAATGGTCAATTGTAGGTTAAAACTAGTTCAAAATTTCAAACCTTCATAACTAAATCCAAAAAAATCCAATTTCAGCAAACTTACCTTTTAACTGATCGTCTTAAGGTCTAATATTTTAATAAAATGCTAACTTTCCAGAATTTAACCTTAAATAAAAAGTCAATTTTCCCCTTTAATTAAATGATTAAAATATTTCAGTAATTCCTAAAAATCCAAAAATTGTTTTAAAACTCCAGAAATGGCTAACCAAATTTCTAAAATCAGTAATCCAACACATTTCTAATAAAATTTATTAATTTCTAATTCCTAACTAACTTAAGCTACTTAACTATACCGGGTACCACTGGGTAACCCAGGCCTACGAGGCTATTAGCTTAGCCCCAAGGAAGGTGAAATAAACTTCACGGCCTCGGTGTGAAACAAAGGTGGGATCCAGCAAATATTAAAAATCAAATCTCTTTAAATCAAACCTCAAGTAATTAATAATTCAATAAACCCCAATTCTTAAGATTTCTGAATATGATTATTTAAAATTCATTAATTATTTAATTAAGTTCCAAATTCCTTTAATCTAAATTAGTTTGATAATTTGATTGGTTAAGATTTCTCTTAATCAATCAGATTTGATAATCAATTTAGATTAAACGAATTCGGGTCGTCTATGCCTAAAGTTGGATTCCTTTTGGAGGACTTTGGGCATTTTGATTTCAAAAGATCCCTAAAACATTTAAATAACAAAAGATCTCCTATGGGTTGTGCATGACTCCTTTTAGGAAGGCACTAATCTATTTGGATTTGGAGATCCCCGAACAAAAATAATAAACTACCGACCTTATACAACGTGCTAGATTCCTTCGGGAGGGCACGTTGTATTACATTTGTAAGGTCCCTTCTTCTCTCCTTAATAAATTTTTAAGGACTCTCAAAATAAATACCTATCTTCTGTCTAAGACGAGTATTTATTCTGAAAGTTCTAGGATTTGTAAATTGATGATTTTCTGCACTTAGGGAATCATCAATCTATAAGTTCTTTATAACTTAAACTAAATAACTCTAACATTTAAAATTTAGATAATTCTTAATAAATTCAAATACACTTTACTTAAACTTTAACCAAATTCCTTGGGCCTGTAATAAATCAATCTTAATAATACATGCAATTTAAACAAATAAATCCTTTAGGACTTACCCAAGCCACACAGCTTTCTTCACACACTTAGATGTTTGCTAGGACAACCAACTTTAGTCTAAGTTAGGCCGGTGGTTTGTTTTGGTTTGTTTGCGGGTGTCTTGCCTAGAGGGCACCTATGTGTGATTGCTTACTTTTCTGTACTGCATAAGCATGCATGTCTACTTTTCTGTCTGTACACCAAAGCGAGGAGTGAATAAAGTGAGGGCCGTGTACTTTACTTTTCTGTCTTTACTTTCCGGCATTTATAACTCTACACAACGCACTCATAACATGCATCATTATATAATTGCTTTATTTCCTGTCTTTTATATTACTGCAACAGTAGAATGTTCTTAGGATCTGATGTACCGCTTTTATTTCCTAGAATTGTTGTATATAGATTGAGTCTGTACAGTGTCTGGAGTCTGTAAAAGAATTAAAGATAACTGCTTATAAATATACAAATGGGGCTCCAAAAAGTAATGTCCTCCTTCAGAAGGACGTTCCTTTTTGAAATTCCATAGAAGACCCGGAGCCCGAAGACCATAAGCAGTTGTATTTAATTCTACTTTCTTATAGGCTTAGAATCCAGGTTTGTTGTCGGTGGGACCTGGCCACCTTTACTTTACTGCAAATTCTGGGATGTAATCGATAAATTCAATATTAATAAAATCAGCTCTTTCATATATATCGGTTTCATGCATCATTAGCATTCGTGTAGATTTTTGGTTTTTGTAAGCATATCTCCCTGCATCTATTTTAGATTCTTTAGTAACTCCTTGATTCCTAGGATAGAGCCACCCTAAAATCTTGCATCATCGGCGAATTGTTATGATTAGGGCTGTTAGCTGGCAGCCCACTCTAGGCAGGTGGTAAGTCCAGATTGTATACACTTCTCTCTGCACATTCCTTTTTCAAATCAATTCTAAATCTTTTAAAGTCAAATAACAACTCTATAATCTAAAGCCTGATCGTGAAAATTTAATTGCCCAAATATTTAATTTTATATATATATATATATATATATATATATATATATATATATATATATATATATATATAATTTTGGAAACCATTTAGTCTTCATTTAAATCGAGAGTGTTCTCTCAGGAGATGTAATTAACTACAGGGGCTTGCCCCTGTAGGGAGTCTAGATCCCAGAATAATCTAAACCCTACTTAAGTTCCTTTCTAAGGTAGGGGAAAGATCTGTGGAAGTAGATTAAGTTTTATTCACGTTTAGGAGTTATTTCTATAATTAGGAAATCGATAGATAGTTGATTTATTTCTTACTAACAAATCAAATGTCTTCTATACTTAATTATAGAAATAAATTTGTAACTCGTTAATCTAATCAGGTCTATTAGAGAATGTACTCGTCATCCCTTCAAGATGATTTGAATATTCTCTATACTATACCTGATTAGGAGAATGAGTTGTACTGCTTCTCCCTTTAAAATCAATAGAAGGGTATTAGTCTGTCTTTCGGTGCAGTATAATACCCGACTATGTCGATTTAATTGAGAGAAATATATCCTAAATATAAATAAAGCGAATCATGTGAGAAGATAAAATTCTTATTTTTTTTATAGAAAACCCTGCTTTATCTATACTTTTATTTAGATCCATTCCTTACAATCAAGAAATAGATAGGTATCTGATTTACTTTCACGAGTAAATCAAATATCGTCTGTATACTTGATTTTAGGAAGGAATCAATAATTCGCTGATCTAATCAGGTAAGTAGGGAAGATACTGATCATCCTTTCGGGTGATTTGTATACTCCCTACGTCATACCCGATTAGGAAAGCGAATTGTTTGTTCTCTTTCTTTGGAATCGATAGAAGGATATCCATCTATCTTTCGAGGCAGTCTAATATCCAACTATACGGATTCAATTGAAAGAGAACGTTCAAAAATATAAATAAAGCAAACTATTTTCCATAAATAAAATAAGATATATTTTATTTCCAAGATTATTTTAAAATCTATCCCTCGCTCCTTCTCTTTCTATATTTAAATAATATAGATTTATTATACAACATAGATTTATATATTCTATTATATTCTATTAAATTAATTATTTACATAAAAGAATTATATTTAAATAAAAATAATAATTAAAATAAAGTTAGAGATATTTTATTTTCTCACAATTCCTCTTCATTCTTCTCATCCAAAACAGCTTCAAACACCTCAACCCCAGCAGCCTCCTCAGTACCTGAACTCTTTCCTTGAGCCACGACTGATTTTTCTACAACAACAGCTGCCTCTACCTTCAACTGGACTTCCTCCAGCACACTAACCTGTTGGTTGTTATTACCTTTGCTATCAGAATTAATCCCATTGTCCTTCACTCCTCTACCAGTGGCAATATCTCTTTTAAATCGTCTATTCTTGAAATGGACATGAATCCACGGGCCATATTCAGAACTGATCACAGAAGGCTTACTATAAGGCGCAGCCTTCTTACCTTCCACTGACTGCATCCGTCTTCTTCATCGTTTGGTCATGTATCCCAAGAGTTACATTCTCTGGACAGATCTTCCTGTCATGACCCACTCTACCACAATGATAGCAAAGAAGATCAATTTTCTCATACTCCACCCGTTGGAAGAACCTCCTAGCTGAACTTTCAACCCAAACACCATTCGACAGCTTCTTCTCCAAATCAATCTTTACACAGACACGAGCAAATTCACGTTTACTCTAGCGAAAGGTATTACCATCTATGTACATTGGTGACCCAAAGCAAGAAGCAATTCTTGCTATACTATCTTCGTCCCAACAATACAATGGTAAGCAATAGAATCTAATCCAAACGGGAGCAAATATTCCCTTAAACAAATTCGGATCAAATAGGTTTCCGGTTTGATCTGGCAACCCGTCGGGTCAACCCGAACCCGACCTATTTTTTCAAATGGGTCGAATCTGCGAACCTGAACCCGACACGTTTTTTCAAACGGGTCATGTCCAACCCGGATTTTCCAAGTTGAGCTTTCGTGTCGTGTCAAATATTGACAGTCCTAGTTGCATTTAAAAGACTTACAAAGAATGGATGGAAAATGGGAATCGATGGTGAAAAAATGGAGCATTAATGATTGAGTGAGAATCAATGGCGAATGAACAGTGAATGATGATGATTTTCACTAGCGGCCAATAGATTGTGAATAGACACCACGAGAGATGATTTTCATGAGAGCGGGAATGTGAGGAGAAATTGCATGAACCAGAGAGGCAGAGGGTGTGATTGGGTAATAGGAGGGAAGATGGGCTAGGTTAGATATAGGGCTTTTTCCAGCAGTGTTTGCGGTGTATTATATGTCAGTTTTATTATGGTGGAATTTCCACTAGAACTAATTCAACGAGTGTAATAAGCTGGAGTAGTTGTCGTAATCGTTCTGATAAAATGTCTGCAAGAAAATTTTTCCAAGTTTAAATAAACCGGTAGCTTACCGACCGATTGTCTGCCATCGAAAAGTTATCAACAAAAAATCTTCTAGAAACATTGCTAGATAGTTTCCGTCGAAATGCCACTAATATTTTTGTCGATATTTTCAGCGGTCATCTATCCATCGAAAAGTCTATTGGAACTAATAGTTATTCATGTAGTTTTTTAATAATTTTGTGTATTTTGTATTTTATGCAATTTAATTTTATTAAAACTTACCAAAGTTGTAATATCTTGAATTTTAGCAAAATTTTGAATTAGAAGCTATGATTTTTTTGAAGTGAATACATAGTAAATAAATGTTGTAGATTTCATTACATATTATGAATTATTGTATTTCATATAAGACATTAACTTATATTACATAGAATAGCAGACTAGCTATTAACACTATAATTAATATGAATTGACTCTAAAAATATAATATCCTAGGTAGAAGGACAAGCCACAGGCTTATCATTAAATAGAAGATTTGTGGAATACTCACAATTGTAGTCTATAATTGAATGACTAAACTACGCCAATGGGTAGAGTGCGATGGAACTTAAATTATTATAGAAAGCCACCGACAAAAATAAAGGAGTAATATAAATAAATGAAAGATAATATGAGATAAATGGATATATATTAGGGGTGTCAATTTCGGGTCACAGGTCGGGTTCGGGTCGAACCCGGAAATGACCCGGCACTATTCGGGTCAACCCGAACCCGACGCGTTTTTACAAACGGGTTGATTTACCGGACCCGAACCCGACCCGCTTCTGGTTCGGGTCAACCCGACCTGACCCGTGGACACGGCAAGGCCGGGATCAGCTTCAGCACGGCAGCAGCGTCCGACTGCAGCGGGCAGCGGTGTCCAGCGGCTGAGTGGTGTCCAGCGGCAGCGTCCGGCGTCCAGCGGCTGAGCCTCCCGGGCAGCGGTCATGCGAAGCGGGCACTGGGCAGCGGTCACGCGAATCCCGCGATGCTGGATTGACGGCTTGACGCGAACAAAGTGACCGCGGGGCGCTGGAAGCCGGATCACGGGCAGCGGTCACGCGGGGGGAAGCCCGAAGCCGGACCGCGGGCAGCAGGGCAGCCGGTCACGCGGGATTCACCGATTCTGGCAGGGGGCGGGAATTCGAATTTTTTAAAATTAAACGGGTTGGCGGGTTAACCCGGCAACCCGCCGGGTCAACCCGAACCCGACCCGTTTTGAAATCGGGTCAGGTTCAACCCGAATTTTCCGGGTCGGGTTTTCGTGTCGTGTCAAATATTGACACCCCTAATATATATGATAGATAACAGATGGAAGGATGAAAATAACACATTAAAGTTGGATCTCTCTTACTTCACAAGCACTCTTGCTCTAAAGTCATAACAAGAGTTTATGAAGTGGACTCTAAAATATCAAAAATTTTAATATTAAGCCCTATGATTCACTACTAAAAACTAGATGTTTATGCAGCAGTTTATAGCGGTGGTCTATAAACCACTACTATAGATAGTTATAGGCAGCAGTTTTTTCCACTACTAAATTTCTTATTAAAAATTAATATTTTTTACAGCATTCAATATCAGCATTTTAAAAGTGTTGTAAAAACTATTTTAAAAATATCGCATTTTAATATTCCATGATTCCTCTCTTGCTCGGCATCCATCTCGCTTTCCCAGTTGCCCACCTCATTCTCCCCCCTCCCATGCTTGGAAAATTATTACATCCGGCGTCCAGATTCGTCAGGAGGCGAATCCGGATGCGCCACATCACCCGGACCTTGGTGCAAGGTCCGGGTGATGTGGCACGTCTGGATTTGCCTCTGGATAGTTCGAACGCGGGACGTAATAATTCACCTGCCCGAAAAATTATTATGCGACAAAGCAAAAAGGCTAAAGGCCTCCTCCCTATGCCGCTCACTATCATTCGCACGCCCCACCCGAATCCCTCTTCTTATGCTTCTTGCCCTAACCAATTCGCATGCCCTGGTACGCCTCCCTCCCTCATCTCCTTTCTCTCGGTCATTTCTTATTCTTGTATGTGGTCCAGAGAGAGAATGAGAGAGGTGGAGGCAGAGAAGCCTTGCACGAGCGGGAGACAGAGCGTGATGCACGGTTTAGGATGAAGGAAAACTTCCATCTGGTAATCTTCATCACCTCTATCTTCCTCTTCTTCATATGGATTATTTTCTTCTTCTAAAATCTTCCCTTATTATGCTCTTCTTTTCTTGAGTTCAAAAAAAGAGATTCTCTAGCTAGCTTATCTCGTGTTTTTTGAAGAAAATTTTAAAGGGAATTTGTTGCAACAATATCTTCCACGTCTCACGATACTACTATTGATTGTAAAATTTAAATTTTATGCAAATTACCATGGCTATTTGTTTTAGTTATAGTGAAAATTTTACTAGAAAGGATTGCCCTAGTGGATTTTATGAAACATTTTGCAAAGTTACTTTCTCATTTTTAACTATAATTACTGCCAAAACATGTTTGATTTAATGTTTTTATACCATTCCATATTGCTAATAATCTATCAACTCCAAGAAAGTCTTGATGATTTCTTGTCGAAGGGTACAAGGCGTGTTTCCTGTTATGTACTATGATTTTGAAGTTTTGTCCAAATTGCCCAATTGAGGAAATTAATGAAATTTGGGATTTTAGTTCATTTGGGACAACTCTGGTGCTACATTAAACCACTTGAAAGCTATGGATTTGTCGCACATCTGACAAGCAAAAATGTGTTGATCCATATAAATTTAAGCTCTTTTGGTTGAAAATAGGGCTGTTCATTTGATTTAGTAGGCCCAACGTTCTCTCTCTTTGACTTACACTTCATCACACTAATCCTGCTTACGACCGCATTCAAGTATGTCTAAATTGTTCAGGCTTTGTTTCTCAACTCAGTAGCTAAAGAGAACTTACATCTTCTCTATATCTATAGCTGTGGACTCGTGATAATGATGTAGCATGTTTGGACGGTTTCAAACTTCTCAAGCAACCACTACCATCATCGAGGTGATTTATGTATGGCTGTTCATAGAAAACTACATTTATACTGATCTGATTGGCATTTCTTGTTTAATACTTGCAGAACTTTTGGCTTTGAATAACTTCATCTAGTTGTTCTTGTTGCTTACTTCTCTAGTGATGATCTGACTTAGAATAAGGTAGCTAGGATAGAAAAATGCTATCTTTGATTCAGATACTTAGTTAGGTTTGATTTTAGCAATAATTCTTTTCTGATTGACAATCAAAATCTTTAATCATTTATAGCATAAGGATATAACTTTTTCATGCTTTCTTGGTAGGAGATTGAAATTAAGGAACTTTGGAAACGATGAAATGTTTATATGCTTGGATTATGATATTGTAAAATATATGCTTTTTGGGGAATTGAAATCAAATAGCAGTGTAATAAGAAAAAGAATGTAAGCATCAAACTGGAAGCTAGATTTCTGTTAATGGACGTAAGAATGAGAGCTTATTGAAATTTCAGTATGGTTGTAATATGTTCAACATCTACAATTGTTATCTAGTGTTAAGCATATCCTACTTTGAGAAGTTTCTTGTACACTTTCTATATGTATACATTAGACTATTTCTAACAAAAACTTGTGCTGTAGTGGGATTCTATTGAGAAGAAATCCACTGATTTTTTCTATGGTCGAGGAGCCTGCACTACTTTAGATTGATTTTGAGATTCATGAGCTTATTTATGAAAAAAAAAAATCATTCTACCATGGCAGCTGCCAAAGCTTATGGAGTTGATTTTTTTTTTTTTGTTTCTTTTGTATTATCATTTTCAGTTGAAAAATAGAAAGAAAGGAGGCTAAGGAGGGTGAAAGAAAGGTTCATGGAACATCACATGAGTGAAAGAATAGCTTCAATTTTTAAAGAAGTTCTACATAACCGTTTTGCTTCAATTCTCAACACTAAAAATTCATTTTGTGTCAAAAGAATAAATTAGTCAATATTGCTTTGATAATATTTGAACAATGGAAACTTATTGCATCATGTAGTATGTATCATGTGTTTTTTTACCTCAATTTGATTTTGTTTTCTCAAGTTATTAGTTTATATGGCTCTTGATTTGTTTGTTAATTTTACAATATTCGACCTCGATTAACTAACGATTAATTTGTTATTTATATTCACTAAATTTATATTTTATTTTTATTTATAATTTGATCAAAAAATTTAAATTTTTGGCATTATATTTTTTTAATCAATGCTTCCCTTTAGAAGCGGTTTTAACCCCTACTAAAAGCGCTATTAAAATCTTCCTATAGCAGCATTTGTGAAACAGCTGCTAAAACCTTTGTAGCATAGCAAATACAGTGGATGTGCAGCGGTTTAGAAAATGCTGCAAATAAATTAGTAAGTGTTTAAACCGCTGCAGTAGATCATAAAAAGTGCTGTGAAAGCCTGATTTTTTAGTAGTGAAAATTCATTAAACATGGTATTAAATGGTTTCCTAAAATTAAAATGATAAACTAATTTAAGTTTAATAAATGAATAATTAAACATCATAAAAATTAATAAATTCAATAATAATTCAATAAACTAGCTAATTTATATATCTATCAAACTTTAAATAAAATTTCCTCTCACAAACTCCTAAATAATTGCGCGCCTTAAATAACCAAAATTTATAAAAGGCCGTAATTACCCCTAAGACTCTATAAAGAGTTACCTTACTTCTTGGGAGAGATGAATATTTTACAATGTCTAAGATACTTTAAATAACAAAGTTTATCTTAAAATGAATGTTGCACATATGAAGTATTCTTTAATATTTTAATATAAAAATGAAATATCCAAATGTTTAAAATTCAGATAAAACCTCTAAATTATTAAAAAGATGATCAATTGAAGTTAGTCTTGGACTAAAATTAACAATTTAATATTAAAAATCACATACTAAATAACTAATAGAGCGACACCCTCACTACTTAGTCCGCATTAGATGTTCATTTATTTTTGATTATTTTTAAATATTGCTTTTATATTAGAATATTCCATTTCAACAAATGTAAAACATGAATCAAAATAAAACTTATTTCATTGTAAAACATGACTGAAATCGAGAACCTAATAGAAAGAAATTCGGAACTTTATGGACAATTAACACACACTTGATTTACAACTAAAACCAAAACTTTGATTTATAACCAAAATAAAAATCAAAATTTGTGTGAAAACAAATCTTACATGTTTTCTTTTAGGAAAACTAGTACTTCTTTTGATGATTGGTTTTCTTAGAAACCAATAAGTTTATATAAGATAAAGAAATAATAAAATCAACTAAATATAACACTTATGAATTCAAAGAAAATAAAAAGTTTTTAGGACAAAATATAAAATTTTGTATTAGCTAGAATATTTATATATCCTTAATGGTTGGGCTTGGCTTCAGTAGCTAAGTTGTAATACCTAATTCTTAAAAAAAATAAAAATGATATATCCTATCTTACATTAAAAGATTATCCTTTCCTAAATTTTAAAAATGTAATACTATCTTCATTGAGAGTGCTTTTAAGAGATCACTTCGATTTAGATATAATTAATTATAAAGACTTACCTTTTATAAGGAACATATTCCCCATTAAAAAGAATTCTATTTTATCAATATTAGATAGTTGAAGTATCTAACAACATAGATATTTTTCAAAACATTCTATATTTATTTTTAAGTCCATTATATAATGTTCATTTTTTTTTAGAGATAGTATATTATTCTATACATCAAATTTAATCACAAAAAAATGAAAATTTCAAATTTATATTTTATTTTTACCTCACTCAAAATTAAGTGCACAAAAGGATGTCATTACTGATCAAACCAAACACATTAGTGAACTAATATATATATATATATATATATATATATATATATATATATATATATATATATATATATATATATATATATATATATATATATATATATATATATATATATATATATATTTATATATATATATATATTATTTTTTTATTTTTTTTAGTGAACTATAATATATATTATATGATAAAGTTAGAGAGTATTCAAACTACTAAGAACAATATGAAGACACCGAATTGTGCTAAATCTGCAACTAAAGCTTCCCCTTCACTTAGAATTTCACTAACAATTTGTTATCATGAGTCAATTTCCTTCGCTCGTCAGAGTATGCGAAGAAAACCACCCATTATTTTAAATAAAGGCCAACACATACTTTTTCATTTGACAAGAGGTCCTATGACAATATGAAAAGCTCTATGCCTAAAGCTCCTTCAAATCTGACTAAACTTGATAAATAATTTTACAAGACAAAAACTTAGACTTAATGCCTAAAGCTTTCACCTTCTAATTACTATCAATCTATACTTCAAATAGATTGACAATATAAAATGTAAAATAAAATACAAATGATCTAGAGAGAGTATCCTGATGCTCCAAAAGCTCAATGGGAAGGTATAAGCACAAGCTTCTTTGATTTGCTACTACATGCTACTATACACCATCAACATGACTTTTGAACATCTTAAGGTTTTAGTAGAGTTTGCTGAGACATCTATGTGCATCTCATTGATCCATCATAATGCATTATTTCTTTGTTTTATATATAATGTATGTGCATATTATTAATGTATTATAATACATTTTTTTTATTTCATTTTTTCTAAACTTTTTGGCGAATAAATGTATTTTTAAACTGAGTATTTTTTTTTATCTTTATGATAAGAATAGTTAATACCAAATCATACACAATTAATCTTGATCTGTTGGTCGAGAATTTTGGTTACCAACTAAGAGGTTTTATATTAGAGTCTTGCGTATATGATATGTGCATGAGTTAGCCTTAGTTGACCTAAATGTCTCAAAAAATATCAAATCATATTTCTTTGAACGAAACAATTGGAAAATGTTAATGATTATTTTAAAAAAATTGCTTTAAATTATGTTTGAAAAATAGTTTTTTTTTTTAAATTTTAACAGAAAAATATGACGTCAAAGAAATTCTAAGTAAATGACAACCCTTAAAATAAATGCTCTATTCAATATATTGAGAAATTTTTTTGTTAAAACACTATTTATCATAAAAAAATAATAGTTGCCATTAAACTTTGTGTACACTATGTACTAAACGATGTAATCCGAAAGTCATCTAAACTTTAGCTGGATTTTTTGGGCATCGGGGTCATAGGCCATTCGAAAACATTGCCAGCCCAACACATTCTGATTTGAAACAATTGCCAGCCCATGATTTTCCCAATAATATCTCAATGGCATCCGGAAGCTAAGCTGCCTCTCTACCAGATCTCAAATGCTGCATACTCTCCCTTTGAAAACCTAAGCAGTCGCTTAACCTAGCTCTCGCTTGCCATGGCCTCACGGCGGATCCTCGCTTCCTTACTTCGCGCTTCCTCTCGCCGTTTCTCATCTCCCAAATCCTCCTTCCCCAATCCCAGACCTCCCATTCCATCCCCGATCTCTCGCCCTTCACCCACTGGTTTCCTCCTCTCCCGCGCCGTCGAGTTTGCTACCGCCGCCGCTGCGCCTGCACCTTCCCCACCATCGCCCGCCAAAGCTTCGGGTGGTCCCAGTGGCAAGGTCACAGATGAGTTTACTGGCGCTGGCGCTGTCGGCCGTGTATGCCAAGTGATCGGAGCCGTCGTTGACGTGCGGTTTGATGAAGGACTACCGCCGATCCTGACTGCTCTCGAGGTGCAGGACAACCCAATCCGCCTTGTCTTGGAGGTGGCACAGCACTTGGGTGAGAAGATGGTGAGGACGATCGCCATGGACGGAACAGAGGGGCTTGTGCGGGGTCAGAGGGTGTTGAACACCGGATCACCGATTACCGTATTCTCTTGATCTGAATAAAGATCCTATTTGCTGTTTTTTCCTAATTTGGTGTCCTCTTTCTTTCATGGATAGGTCTTTTACGTTTATGTTTTGGCATTTAGTCATTCTGAGCTTAAGGTTTCCAAAATAATGGAAACGATGTTATCTGGTATCTAAAAACGTGCTTTATAGTTTTGATTAGCGCCATTTCAAAATTTTCGTTTCATTAAACAACATTGATGCATTCATGTTGATCTTTCTTTCCACAGGGAATTCTAATGCTTTATATCATTCTTTCTACGGCATTATTTGCGGAAAATTGATTTCTTTCATTTATAATATTATAGTTGTATCTGGTTTGATTGTGCTATTTCTGACGTTTTACATGAAGACGATTGAGAAAGGTACGCATGTTTTAGGTTCGCTATTTATTCTTTCTATTTCCCTTGATGAATTTTCTGTTGTTGTGGTCTTATATTGGGATGTAATTATGGGCATTTCATATGAAATTGTTCTCTTGTATAAAATAGAGTTTGTTTTTAATTGAAATTAGAAGAAATTAGTTCTTAGATTTATGCTTAATATGTGTGTGCTTTTGTTTATTCTCTTATTGTGAATCAGTTGAAGATTATTACCGTCAAATGTATGTTATATGCGATTGATCCAATAAGAAATTTCATTTCACACTGGCTTATTTCTAACTATATGCTAGGTACCTGTGGGTAGGTCTACCCTTGGCCGCATCATGAATGTTATTGGAGAGCCTATTGATGAGAGGGGAGAAATAAGTAAGTTCTTTTTGTATTCCAGTTTGATTGAGGTCCATAAGGCCATCTTTAATTATGATTATCATGTATTTTATTTCATTCACTCTTTATAGAGACCAATCACTTCCTTCCTATCCATCGCGAGGCTCCTGCCTTTGTTGATCAAGCAACAGAGCAGCAAATCCTTGTTACTGGTATCAAGGTAGTGCATTATAAATGCTCCCTAAGTCTGATAACATATGTCAATCTTAGTGTCTTTTAAGCCGTATTGATACTTCCTTACTAAAAAGTTCAGTTTTTATTGATGTTTATCTTTTTAGGTTGTTGATCTTCTTGCACCTTATCAGAGGGGTGGTAAGATAGGCCTATTTGGTGGTGCTGGTGTGGGGAAAACTGTCCTTATCATGGAACTTATTAATAATGTTGCTAAAGCTCATGGTTCGTTAGAAAAAGTACTTTCTATTGTTTTTCTCTAACATTATCACTGCTCACATAATCAATCGATTTATTTTGTTCAGGTGGTTTTTCTGTCTTTGCTGGCGTTGGAGAACGAACTCGCGAAGGCAATGACTTGTACCGGGAAATGATTGAAAGTGGTGTGATTAAGCTTGGTGATAAGCAAGTGAGCATTTTATTACATAGGTTAGGCTATATTTTTACCTGTTTTCTTTTCTTTCTTTTGATTGTCTGACTTTGTTATCACATTTTTTTGCATACTAGGATGAGAGCAAGTGTGCTCTTGTTTATGGGCAAATGAATGAGCCGCCAGGTGCTCGTGCTCGTGTTGGGCTTACTGGACTGACTGTGGCTGAGTATTTCCGTGATGCTGAAGGGCAAGATGTGCTGCTCTTCATTGATAATATTTTCCGGTTCACTCAGGTATGTGCAGAAGAACAATAAATTGTTGTTAGCATTTGAAATTTTTATATTTGCATGCTTGTGTATTTGTCTTCAGGCAAATTCTGAGGTGTCTGCTTTGCTTGGTCGTATTCCATCTGCTGTTGGCTACCAACCGACTCTAGCTACTGACCTTGGAGGATTACAAGAGCGCATCACAACAACAAAGAAGGGCTCTATTACTTCTGTGCAAGCTATTTATGTCCCTGCTGATGACTTGACAGATCCAGCACCAGCTACCACTTTTGCACATCTTGATGCCACAACTGTGTTGTCAAGACAGGTTCTCCTTTCTCGTACAAGCATTTATTGCCTAATTGAACTAGTGCAATCTTCTGTTTTATTATTAATTAGGCATATCTCAACTACTTGTTTTCTTTTCCATGATTAGATCTCTGAACTTGGTATCTATCCTGCTGTTGATCCACTTGATTCCACATCAAGAATGCTTTCTCCCCATGTCTTAGGAGAAGAGCACTACAACACTGCTCGTGGTGTTCAGAAGGTTCTTCAAAACTATAAGAACCTTCAAGATATCATTGCAATTCTTGGAATGGATGAGCTCAGTGAAGATGATAAGCTTACTGTTGCTCGTGCTCGTAAGATCCAGCGTTTCCTAAGCCAGCCTTTTCATGTTGCTGAAGTTTTCACTGGTGCACCTGGAAAGTATGTGGACTTGAAGGAGTGTATCAGTAGTTTTCAGGTGAGAAAAGTAACTTAGCATGTGGTTCGGCTTTCTTTCTATTGAGTGATTATTTTAGAGTTATTACTAGAAACAGGATACCTTGTAAGTTGAGTCTTCTTTTTTTTTGCAAGCGATTTTTATCTTTTTTCTCTATATGTGAATTTTTTTTGAAGAAGTTACAATTATTTTTTCCGAACAAAACTATACCTTGGTCTGGGTGCAAGAGTGAGCGTAATGGTTACCTCTAAAACAACTAAGTACATGAATCTGCTAATAAATGTATTCTGATACATTTTGTATTGAGATAAGATTATTTCTTTGACACATGTTCTTGATTTCACATATCATATATCATTCAATGCAACTAAACTATTAGACAATATAATTAAGTTATTAGACAAATATAATTAAGCTATTAGATGAATATTACAAAACTATTAGTCATTCATAATATTTTTTTCTATAATGATTGTACTTATGAATGTATAACAGTTTAGCTATGTTGTCTAATAGTTTAGATATATTTTTCTTATAGTTTGTCTAATTTAGGGATAACAAAAAATTCATGAAATTAACAGAACCTTTCATAATAATGACCCCATTTTAATGCAAAATATATCAGGATATCCCGACATAAGTTTTTTCTTAACAAAATTGAGAGTTCCTAAGTAGCTTCTGTCAAAAGGATTTTTATATGATTTTCAGTTTTAGTTATTGTGATTTAACAATTTTGATCATTAGTTTTAGAAGATAAAATAGTATATCAGCATGATAACTTTAAGTATTTGGATATGTTATACATTAGAATATTAATATATGATGATAAGTTATTCTGATCTACGCATGTTAATGGTTGTCATTCATGTGTTATGTCCTTCCGTTTGTTGTGATATTATTAGATTCCTTATGCTTGAGATTTCTGCTCTATGGATATGCAATTTGATCCGTGGACCTGATTCGTTTTAATGGTAAAAAGTAGCGAAGGAGATATAAATAAAGTGCAGGAATACAAATTTAGGAGCTGAATTTGGATTTCTTATTCAAAAGCTATGCAAGATACACTTGATCTATTATTCGAGAGGTAGATTAGCTCTACCACAACCTAGGCGCCATTAGGAACTCACAAACATATAAAAAACTACAGTGAAAACATAACTCCCCCTAGCCCTAGCCAATAATCTCCTTTAAATAGCTATAACCACCATTAAACACAATAAAAACTTTCCTAAATATTTTTCTCTTGATTTCTCCTCTTTATATAGTCAATATTAACTCTCCTGGGGTCCATAAGAGGTTTCAAAATCCCTTCCCTGCTATTTTGATTCCCACCTAGCTGCTCTGCTAGGTTCGGTCGATCAGAAGCAAGCGTCTGGCTCTCGCTCACATAAGGTATAGGTGTAACAGTACTCCCCCTAAAGACGCACCTTGTCCTCAAGGTGGAAGGATGGAAACTGTTTCTTAATCATCTCGTATAGCTCCCAAGTAGCTTTGTTCTCCGGCAAATCCTTCCACTTGATTTGTACCTCCTGTGATCTTATTTTCCCTTGACGAACGCCTTCTCATTCATGGGCTCCAAAATGACCTTCATGTGTTCTGTCAAAATTGGGGGTGGTGGAGATAGTGTTTGATCTCTTATCATCATTCGCAGCTGTGAGACATGAAAGATTAGGTGCAATGATGATGGTGGTAGCCTCAATCAATAGGCCACTACTCCAATGTTTTTGAAAAGCTCATAAGGTCCAAAGTATTGTGGTGACAATTTCTCATTCCTTCTACTGATTAGTGTCTTTTGCTTGTAGGGTCTCAAAGTAAATCATGTCACCTGACTCAAAGTGTACTTTTCTTCTGTCCTCATCAGCCTTACTTTTCATTATTTGTTGGGCTCTCAACATATGTCCTTTAAGCTCAGATAGTACCATTGTCCCTTTCCTCTAAGTACTGATCTACATTGGATACTTATGTAGTGCTATGCCTATAATGAATCAAATGAGTCTCCATGGTCTGTGCTGCTGAATGATATGAGGTGTTATACACTTATACTAATATTTTGCCCAAGCAATCCACTTTGCCTAACTCTTTGATGTATTTGATTCGAGCATCTCAAATAGGTCCTTACACTTTTATTAACCACCTCTGTCTGGCCATCTATCTAGGGATGTTATGCTGTGCTTATCTTCAGGATTGCCCCCCCTTAAATCAAATAACTTTCAGAAGTGGCTAAGGAACATCTTATCTCTATTTGACACAATAGATTCTTTATATCCATGCAAGCGCACCACCTCTCGTATGAAAGAAGTAGACATAAAGACCACGGTGTAAGAGTGCTCCAGGGGAATGAATTATGCATATTTGCTCAGACGGTCTACTTTACCAGTATAATGAAAATCCCTCTGAATTTGACAACTTGATTAAATCCCTTGTCACGTCCTCCAAAGCCCTCTTCTGTAGAACCAGAGGTTGTAGTAACTCTGCTGGTGCCATAGCTAAATACTTGTGTCTCTGGCACACATCACTCCTGGCTACTCTGTTATCTACATCGCGGTGCATCCCCACCCAGTACAATTCCGCTGACAGTCGGCTGTAGGTTTTCTGAGCTCTTGAATGTCCTCCAACTGCACTATTATGATACTCCTGCAATAGTTTGGGGATATATGCCAACCTCCTCGGTAAAATGAATCACTCCTGATGTAGCTGCTGGGCTTCCCTCTGTGTGATTGGGATGACTGTCTGGGTTCTGTATGAACTCATCTCTGATCTTCCTCAGTCCTTTATTATGCTCACTGTCTTGTGTAGGGCTTCCCAATTTAAAACCATAAGTACTGACAGAGTTGTAAACTATGTCTCGTTTGTCTACAATGATAATACATCCGTGGCTTTATTCTCTAATCTTGGGTGATACTAAATCTCGAAGTCATATCCTAAGTATTTGGACAGCCACCTCTGATACTCCTTAGTCACTATCCTCTACTCTAGTAGAAACTTCAGACTCCTCTAATTTGTCCTGACGATAAAATGTCATATGAACAAATAGGGTCATCACTTTTAGATTACAAGATAATCGTCATCAACTCCCACTCGTATACAGACTTGATCCTTGCCCTAATATTGAGCACCTGACTGAAATAAGCGATGTGCAGATGATTCTGCATGAGCACTGCTCCTAGTCCGTATCCTAATGCATTTGTCTGCACCACAGATGGCCTGGAAGTCAGGGAGTGCTAACACTGGAACTCTGGTCATGGCTTTCTTCAGCTGCTCGAAATCCTATGTCACTACATCCCCCCATTGTCCTTCTTCAACTACTTAATTAGTGGCCATGTTATCGTGCCATACCCTTGCCCTTGATGCACAAACACGGACACGGTGACACGGATACGATACGACACGGACACGAACACGGGACACATCAATTATTGAAAGTATAGGACATAGGCACGGGTTGTACACGATATTATAGTTTTTATATTTAAAAATAGTGTATGAAAATTGAATAAGTATAATTTTAAAAATAAATTAACACAAGTCATTTAACTAGAAATTGTGCTTAAAGGTATTAATATTAGGATGTTGAGAGTTGTTATCTCTCATCGAGAGAGATGACAATGCTGTCTAGAGTCGAGCATTAATGTTATGCAGTAAATATTTGGCGTTAATGTTAGGAGGATGTTTATTGTCGATGTTGAGAAGACGTTGGTCATCGATGTTGATAAGGCATTGGAAAAAGATGGGATGTCAAGTTGTGGGTGTAGAAATTGCTAGCATCGAGCATCAATGTAAAGATAATGTCAGACTTTGATATGAAGATCATTTTGAAATGTTGATGTTGTAATGACGTCAGATGTTGATGTTGAGATGACATTGGGCATCATTGTGAAATCAAAGTTTTAACCCACCAAAGAGAAATGAAAATGAGAATATTCGATGAATGAGGTATTAAGTGCGGACGATTGATTTGGTGTGTTGTGGATTTGAAATAAGAAATTTAGATTTTAAATAAGTAAAAATTTTAAATACAAGAAATTATATTAAAAAACATTCATTAAATATTTAAGGTTAGCGTGTCGGACATGGGTGTCCTATTTATATTTAAATTTTTTTAATTGGACATATTTTTGGCGTGTTCAACACGTGTCGAAGGAGTGTCGGATGTGTGTCGTACCGGATACGTATCAGACACTGCACGCCTCTTTGAGGAGAATTGTCGTTGCATTCTAGACCCTCACACAAACTTTCAGAAGTATCCGGTGAGGCCTAAGAACTCTCTCAACTCCCCCAGCTTCTTTGGTTAAAAACCAATCCAGCCCCAACTTCTTTGGTAAAAGCCAATCCAGCATAGCCTCAATGTTTGATTGGTCTGCTGCTACCCTTGCTTTGTTTATCACATATCCTAGGTACTCCACCTGTGGGTATGCAAAAGATCATTTTTTCTGGTTAGCATACAATTGGTGCTTCCTCAAAGTCTCCAGTGCAGTACTTAGGTGATTCACATGCTCTACCTTCATATGACTGTAAATCAGGATGTTGTCAAAAAATACCAAGACAAATTTTTCGAGGTAGGGATGAAAAACCAATTCATGAGGGATTGAAAAGTGGATGGAGTATTGGTAAGGCCGAAATGCATCACCAAAAACTCGTAGTGACTCTCATGAGTTCTGAAAGCTGTCTTGTGCACACCCGTCTTCATTCTGATCTAACACTACCTGATTTTAGGTCAATCTTTGAGAAGATGACCACCTCAAACAGCTCGTCTAGCAACTCATCAATCACTAGGATAAAAACTTGTCAAACATAGTTTTCTCATTTAGGGCCCTATAATCCATGCAAAACATCGAACTACCATTCTTTTTCTCTAGTAAAATTGGGCCGGTAAAGGGGCTCACATTGGGCCTAATGATCCTTGACTCAAGTTCTCTATTTCATCCATCTGAATTGCGTGTATCGGTACGATCAACACTGATAAGAGGAGCTCTCTACTTCAAAGTAATACCGTGCTCTTGCTCTCAAGGTGGTAGTAATCCACTAAGTTGCTAAAAAACATCAGTAAATTGCTGTAGAAGCTGATGTATACACTAAGACCTTGAGCGACTCTGTATCTCAAGTCCCCTCCAAACTCTACAACTTCATTAAGTAGCCTAGCCTTGCTTCCTGTATCGCCTTGGTGATGATTTTAAGTGAAACCATGGTTCTGCATAGATTGGCATTATCTCACAGCATCACCTTCTTCCCCTCGACCTGAATCTCTGTATTCAAGGACTTCCAGTCCACCTTTATCTTCCTGATTGTTTATAATCACGTTATCCCTAGGATGACATATGTGCTCCCCAAATCTAAGGGAAGAAAATCTCCACTATGTATGCTCTGGAGTGCTAGCACCAATCTCTTGCAAATCTCCCTACTCCTCTCGACCTTTCATGTTCCCATCATGACTCCAAAATTTCTTATATTCACCAACTTAAATCCCAACTGATTTATAACCCGGTTGGAGATGAAGTCATCAGTAGCCCCACTATGCACCAAGAGCAGCACTAGTTACTCCCCGATCTGCCACCTCACTTTCATAGTGTGACTTGGAGTAAACCTCACCACTCAATTATGGGACACTTCTGCCACATCTAGATATATGTGCCCCTTCTTCGACTTCCTCCACCAGATCATCACTGTTGGTCTCCTCCTCACAAACCACAAGGAACTGGAGTGTGCGATCCTTGCACTGATGACCCGGTGCATACTTCTCATCACAACGAAAGAGCAGACCCTTCGCTCTCTTTTCCTGCCACCTCTGCCTCTGTGAGGCACTTGAAGTTGGCCTCAGGGCAAACTCCCCCACTCTTCTCCATGTTGCATCCCGCTGAAATGACATCGTCTGGGTCCGCGGTGCCAGTGAAGTCGAGATACTTCTGTAAGAGTCTATAGCAATCCCGCTCTTATTGCTCCTTTCCATCTATCTCCGATCCTCTGCTATTTGGGTAAGCTCCATTGTCTTCTTTAACCCCCTCGGTCTCAGCAATCTGATGTCCGCTCGTATGTCGGGCTTGAGGCCCTTCATGAAATTTTCCTTCAACACCACCTCCAAAATTCCCTCAACCTCCCTGACAACGACTCAAATCTCTCCCTGTACACCATGACAGCCCCCCTTTTGAGTTAATACAATGAATTGTTCGTGTAGGTCTCCTTCCCGACTGGCTTAGAAACATTCCAACAAGCAATCCTTAAACTCTGATGACAATTTGATGCATTTTGGTGGTAAAAATCAGCGAAGGAGATTGGAATAAAGTGCTGGAATACAAATTTAGGAGCTGAATTTGAATTTCTTCTTCAAAAGCAATGCAAGATACAATTGATCTACTATTCGAGAGGTAGATCAGCACTACCACAATACTAGATGCCGCTAGAAACTCACAAAACATAGAAAAATTACAGCAACAACGTAACTACCCTTAACATGAGCTAGTAACCTCTATTAAATAGCTATAACCGCCATTAAATACAATAAAAACTTTTCTAAATATTTTTCTTTTGATTTCTTCTCCTTAAATAAATAAATATTAACTCCCCTGAGGCCTATATTAGGTTTCCCAAATCCCTTCCCTACTGTTTCGATTCCCACCCAGCTGCTCTGTTGGGTTCTGTGGGTTAGAAGCGGGTGGCTGGCTCCCGCTCGCATAGGTGTGTAGGGGTGACAGGACACTCTTCGAAGTTTAGTTTCTTTATATAGACTTCCTTTTGCTTTTTTT
>JAGYWB010000051.1:0-13711 GCA_022539455.1 Dendrobium nobile | reverse complement strand
TTCTCGCCCGGTCCTATCGCTTTGGGCCCCAGCGCCATGCTTACTTGCCATTCGTTACTCGTTCCTACTTTGGGAACGTCGTTGAGATCATTGCTGGGCGTATCCACACTCGATAACTGTGAGCTCCCGACAGTGCCGACGCTGCCCGGGGCCTCTCCACCTTGACGCCGCTGCGCACCGTTGCGTCGCCGGAACTCGCGCAATACCCGCTGTACTTTGCGGGACATGCTTCTAGCTGCTTGCCAGGAAGCAGAGATGGTTTCCAATTGACCTTGGAAATGCATGAGCTTCTCCTCGGCGATTTGGCGATGTACACGATGCTGGCTGCATCGATATTGCTGGTAAGCCACTAATGTCGCCAGACAGATTGCATAAGGAACCACTGGGAGGGGCGCGAGATCTTCTGGAGGTACACACCGAGTGATCGAGTATACTGTCGCTGCAGAGAGACTTCGGCGCAGAGATGACGCAAAGGCACGCTTCCTGCCGACCAGGAGTTTGATCCTACATGACAGCATTGATACTGAGTGGTAGAACAACTCGAGAGTCGCTGTGATTTGGTTAGACTGGATTCATAGCAGAATTGGCTGCTCCTCACTTACTTAAGAATCCCTCATCTATGCCATCTATCGACTCTTCCTCGAGCAAGAACTCCCATCTCGGAAAGTCTTTGATGTGACTTTCCGTATCCACACAAGGCCTGGGGCTGTACAACCCAATGACTGATGATAGCAACCTAGCCACCTTCATCCACAAGCGGCCAGGTGTGTCGAAGAGTGAAAAGCGAATCAACGAAGCTAAGGCCGACGTCCGCTTCGTGTGACATCCGAGGCCTTCCGTTCCATGCAGCATTCACTTTGTCTAGACTCCATATGGACCAGAACAGTCGGGCGGCATCTTGCTGCTTCTGCTCCTCAAGCGATGCCCTGTTGAGATGCATTCCCATTGAATACGCATAGTGCGCAGCTTGCGTAAGCTGCATCGCGGCTTCTTCTGCGCCTTCAGCTCCTTCATGATGTGTCGACATGAGCGTGAGCACTCTGATCAGAACCACACGATCGAAGTGCCGCCAGTCGTGTAGCCGTCTCGAGATCATCCTGTGCAGCTTCGAGGCGAACCGGAGACTGGCATCACCGCACCACCACTGAAACGGCGATGTTGTCGAGCTCGCTGATCCTTGCAAGCAACCAAGCAGACAGCCCACGATAATGTCTCCGGCATCGCCATTGCCCGGTCGAGGTCCGCATAGCTGGCCTCCAGGATGGGCAGTAGAGGCTGAACACGAGCCATGAAGATCGCGATCAGAGGTCTTTTGTCTGTGTCAGATATGCCTAGGTTTCTCGATGGGGTGTTCTCTGGCTCGCCGGCATGACTCGAGGCCGAGTCCGCTCCCTCGTCGCTGGATTCGATCCACATGCCTACGCCGTCACGATCTCGCCGCTCTGACGGCTCGTCCTGCTCGACCTCCAGGTTCGTCTCGGCATGCGTATCTCCGACGAATCTCACAGGCTTTGAGTGAGTGACCGAGAGCTCCGCGGAAACGGTAGGCTCCTTCGTCGGTTGTGAGTTGGCATGTGTTGACACTTCGTCACTTCTCGTGGACAGATCTGTAGAATCATGTTCGTTCTCGCCGTCGGCTCCGTGGAAGCAGCGCTTCTTTCGCTTCTTGCAGGACTCGCAGGCTCCGTGTGGTCTCTTCCGCTTGAGATCCTTAGCATCACCCGCCACAAATCGGAACTCCATATCGGCTGGAGTGTGAGTTTTGTCGATTGTACATCAGAGACCGAAGTACCGCGGCGGACCTTCACTTCATATGGAAGAGCCGAATACTAAGATTGCAGGCAAACTCAATCATAGCGGTGTTGGTAAGCTGGTGTCAATGCCAATGAGGTGAAGGTCATAGATGGGGCGGAATGACCGAAAGAAGCAGCGGCCGCCCGCGGGACTTCCTGTTTCGGCCATCTCCGCCCGCGTCAGCATTGCTTCCCCTCACCTCCCGCCCAAGGGATCTAGACAACTATGCTGAGCCAACCGCTCTGTATATGAAGTCAATGTTGCCCGCCATGGTTCGGGACAAGTATCAAGTTCTCCAGCCTTCTGGCAAACACAATGTCGACTGCTATGCGCCTGATTCCTGCCCGTGTGGCCCGTCATGGTCCCAGACGGTGCCTTCCCTCGATACATACTCGGACGATCGCCACTGAGACCGCCCAGAAGAATGAAGGGACTATTGCAGCTGCCTTCGCCTCTCTATCCGAGAAAGGGTTCACCCCTCTGGAGGCTCGCTTCGCTACCGTCAAGCAGAACCTGATCGAAGGTCATGAAGATGCTGTCCGCGCTTCTTGGATCCGTCTGCTGGACCATTTGAAGACCGAGACCGCCAAGATAGCCTCACAGGGCTCCGAGATCATTCCACAGATCGACTTCGATCAGATTTCCAATGCTCCTGACTCGTTCGAGAAAAACTACCGCCAACGTGGTGTTGCTGTTGTCCGTGGCGTCATCCCGGAAGCTGATGCTTTGGAGATGAAGGAATCGTTGAAACGATATATCGCCGCGAACCCATCGACAAAGGCTTTCCCTCCCGATGACCCTCAGGTCTACGAGCTGTACTGGTCCCGCGCACAGCTACTTGCCCGCACTCACCCCAATATGCTGGCCACGCACACCTTCCTGCTAAACCACTGGCATTCCTCCAACCCATCCACACGTGTGGCCCACTTGCCTGTCATCTATGCCGACCGCTTGCGCATTCGCCAACCAGGAGACGCCCGATTCGCCCTCGGACCTCATATCGACGGCGGCGGTCCCGAACGCTGGGAACCAGAAGGTTATGGCCGCGCAGGTACCTACGACCCCGTCTTCCGCGGCGAATGGGAGAGCTGCGACCCTTGGGAATCGAGCAAGCGTGTCGACGCTCAGACCGACCTCTATGCCGGCACAGGTGCCTGCTCGCTTTTCCGTATGTCCCAAGGCTGGCTGGGTCTCTCCAACACCGGCGCACGAGAAGGCACTCTCCTCGTCAACCCCCTCCTCGGCGCTTCGACAGCCTACTTCCTGCTCCGCCCATTCTTCTCCCCATCCGCGCACCCTCAGGCATGCTGACCGGCACCGCCACCGCCGACGAACTCACCGACCCCGAATTCCTGCGCGCGGACAACTGGACACTCGAAACCCCAGCGTCCAGCTGGCTCCACGGCGCCACCCCAGGCCACTGCCAGGAACTCCGCCCAGCCCTGCACCCCCACCTCCGCCTCGACAAGACCATGATCCACATCCCCACCGTCCGCCCCGGTGACTATGTGGCATGGCACTGCGACACCATCCACGCCGTCGACAACGTCCACGCCGGAAAAGGCGATTCGAGCGTGATGTACATCCCCGCCGCTCCCTTGACCGAAGTCAACGCAGAATACCTCAAACGCCAGCGGGATACTTTCCTCTCCGGTCTGCCGCCGCCGGACTACGGTGCCGGGGAAGGGGAGAGGCATCATGTTGGTAGACCTGATGCGGCGGATGTGGCGAGTCTGACGGATAAGGACGGGATGCGGGCTATGGGGCTCGAGAGGTGGGAGAGTGAAAGAGAAGGACTTTCGGACGGCGAGAGGGATATGATGAGGTCCGCCAACAAGATGTTGGGTTTTGCGGAATGATTTCTGTCTAACCCTATCAGGTGCACATATGTTCAGGCGTTAACGGGAGGATCACGGAGATGACAGAGTCAGAGTGATATGCAGCTCATTCAGTTGATTTTCTACGTATGTAAAACGAGCAAGCTAAACCTATGATCAAAGCGGTCTTCTTTGCCTCGCCATATCGCAATTTGCCTCGAATGAATGCGCCGGGAGGGGCCAACAACGGGAAGCTGCTCCTCCGCTACGATGCGGTTGGGTGATGGTACATGATGGTGTGGTTCTGATGAAGGGGGTCGTGATGTGTATCGGCGTGGGGTGTATCGAGGGGCTGGGGTGTTTGTTGGGCAAGGGTGTTTTATGCAGGGCAGCAAGGGCATTCGTTGCCAGCGGTCGGGCGCTGGACGCTGTGAAGCGTCTGTCGTAATTGCGTGATCAACGACGAGTTTGGTGACTGGGCGGGACAGCATATGACCTCCGGGAAAACCAGTGTCGTCGATGACTGGTTGTTGGAACCAGTCTGTGCAATGAACTTACATGTCCATGGTGTCACCACCATTGGCGAAGTTGAAGTTCTGTTGTTGGCTTTGGGCGCCGAATCCAAATGTTCCGTCCTGGCCGGCCTGAGGAGCCAGGTCATCCATCTCTCCTTCAGGGTCTTCATCCGAGAAGTATTTTGCGATGATGTGGTAGGCCTTCATGTAGATCTCCTCGTTGCTGGCGTTCTGGCAGTCGTGGATCTTCTCCATACCACCGCACTCTTCAATGAAGAGCGCATAGCGGTTCACTGACTGCTCGCCGGTCCCCTCAGCAGCCTCCTTGTCCATGTCGCCGACCTTGAGGATGTTCTCGAGACCGTCAAGAGCAACCTGGATGATCTTGTTGTCGGGGCATGCGAGCAAATCGCACAGTGGCCGAATGGCGCCGTTTGATACCAGGTACCTGATCTGATCAGGCTTCTGCAGACCACCGGAGGTGGCGTTAGAGATAGCCCAGCAAGCTTCCTTGCGAGTCTTGAAGTCACCGTTGGAGAGGAGCTGAATAAGTGGGCTCATGATGTTGGCATCAATGACAGCTTGAATCTGAGTCGAGTTGCCAGCGGTGATGTTGGAAATGGTCCAGCATGCCTCTTTCCGGATTCCGTCTTTTGTGGAGCTCAGTAGCGAAAGCAGAGCTGGGAGAGCCCCGCAGTTGATGATAACTTGCGTCTGAACATCATCACCGGTGACAATGTTGCCGACCGAGCGAAGAGCTGGAGTCTGCACAGAAGTGGAGGCATGCATGAGCAGCTCTACCAGTCTGCGTGGAATGTTGGCTTCGATGACAGCCTGAATCTTATCGTTCACACCGTCCGACAAGTATGAGATAGCCCAACAAGCATCAATGAGAACCTCATCATCGAGAGAGTAGACCAGCTTGGCGAGAACGGGAAGGGCAGGAGCAATCTGACAATAAGTTAGCAGGCTATATATCAAGTCCAATACTGTGTCACTTACGATGTTCCAGTCTGGCTGAGGAGTCTTGCCACGGCAGAAGTTGCTGAGAGTCCAGGTAGCATTCCTGAGCATGCTCAGCTTGCGGCTGTCCCCAAGCAAGGTCAGGAGAGGGCCGAGGGCACCGCAGGACAGAACGAAGTCACGGCATTGAGGGCTATCACCAGCAATGTTTCCAAGGGCCCAAACCGCTTGCTCCCTGACATCTGGCTCCGGGCTCTTGAGCAGCTCCACAAAGATGGGCACGGCGCCAGCATTGATGACAACCTGGGTCTGCTGGGCAGAGCCAGAGGCGATATTTGTGAGTGCCCATGCAGCCTCGAACTGGACCAAGGTGTGAGGCGAACGGAGGAATTCGACAAAGCGCCCAACAACGCCAGTCTCGATGACCTTCTCAATTGGCGGGTTGCGTTCCTTGGACAGAAGCTTTCGGAACTTAGTGGTGGCCGCAATCTGATCTTCGATCTTATCAGAAAAGACTCCCTTCACCATCTGCGGAAGTTCCTCGTTCAGCTGCGATGCAGATCAGTCACCATTCACTCAAGCTTGTCTCATATCATGCGATAGGTACGCACCTGGCTCTCCACATTCATGGTCTCATCATCGCTGTCAGGGGCGGCGCCCAGTGACGCTCCAGGGGCATCGCGGCCGGCGATACCTCTGCGCTTGGCGAGGTTCTCTTCTCTTTTTTGCTTGCGGATCTCGACCTGCTGTTCCTCACGACGGCGGCGCAGCTCATCAGGCTTAAAGGTCTGTTTCGCTTTGAAGGTGGTGCGGCGGTGCTCGGGAATGTAGCGGTCCCGCCATGACGGGCAAGAGTGGTCGCTTCCAAAGCTCGAGATGATGGTAAAGCCTTCGGTCAGCGTACGGATGGACAGAGGTGTTTGGCGAGGAATATAAACGGTGAATCAGCAATAGAAAGCGACGGTTGTTTGCTCGCAAAAGGGATCCGGGTGTGTTTAAACGTGCGGGCGGTGGGTGGAGGGGGAGACGAGGACCTGTCGCTCACATGAATTCTGCCGTTCGCCAAGACTTCACCGACTTTGGAAGGAAACGAAGCAGACCACGTGACCTTCGCGCGAGCTCCACCCGGCGCGTCGCCCTTATAGTGGTTGTGACACGCTGAACAGCACCATTCGTGAGGTGCTCAGCACACGATATTGCCACAAATGTACCACTAAAATGTGAAGACAGAAACACGGCGGCACACCTTGGGCTTGCCATATCCTGCACATCCAATGGCTCAGGACCACAATTTAGCGCTGCCCTCGTGGGCCACGCCGCTCACGCAAGCTATCAGTCTTCCAATCAACCACAGCGCCAATGTGGTGGGCTTCGTCACAGATGTATGTGTGCCAAAGCTTACGAGAACGAACGGTAAGGCAATCCGCGATCATGGACAGAAGGATACCTAATATGCTTCTAGAGTGGATGGTCACCTTCAACGTTTGCGACCATGGCTTCATGCTCCGCCAGGAGACTGGCAAGGATGACAGTGAGATTCTTCAAGAGGAATATCTCGGAAATCCCCATACCATACGTGGGCGATATAGTCATCATCAGGAATATCAAGGTAAGCCGCTGAGGATATCCTGTCGGGCCCGACTTCTCTAATCATCCTCACCAGCGATCCGAATTTAGCGGCAGCCCGATGCTCATGAGCAATTGGGGTACACAGACCGTCATATTTAGAGCAGAATCGGTCCCAGACTCCGACCAAGTCGCAGTCCCTTGCATTTGCTTGCCCCCCGGAAAGCTCCCAATCGCTGAAGATCAAGCGTACGTGGTGCAGCTCAAGAAGTCTTGCGGCCAGGCTGTCATGTCTTCGCTCTCACCCCATGTGGTGCTTCAGACGCGCGAAGCGCTCCAGAGATTCGTCAATCAGCACTCAGGCGACCATGGACATGAAGGCCGATCGCCTGTAACTCGGGTCCACAGAAACAGCCAAGTTCACCCAGGACAGCTTCATCCCTCACCTCACATGCATTGAACGCCACAAAGTCGTATCGGAAATTTTCTCTGATACAGGACATCCAGGTCGACAAGTTCCATGATCTCGTGGTCGAAGTCGTGAAGATCTTCAGCAAATATGGCGACGTTGCGGACATGCACGTTACCGATTATACTGAGAACAAAGAGCTCTACGATTGGCCCTCACCCGAAGAGGGCGCAAAGGAAGGAGGTGATGGCGATACGTATGGCTATATCGCCCCTCGTAATGACGGTTTCCCTGGTCCGTGGGGTCAGCGAGTGCTGATGGTGGAGGTCCGACAGCCACACATGGCGTACCTTATGGAATCTGTCAACGTCGGAGACTTTGTCAACATAAGGAACGTGCGCATCAAGAACAGTCGATCAGGCCGATTGGAAGGCAACATGTGGGTCGATAGGAAGTTTCCGGACAAGATCGAGATGACGAAGATCAGTCGTGACGGCACTGATGAAAGTCGGGGGGTGCTGGAGCGGAGGAGAACATACTGGTCCGCCAGGGAACAGCCCCAGCAGGAGAAGAAGATGGGCAAGAAGGAGAAGAAGAAGCGCAAGCGAGCCGAAGAGAAGGCTCGTGCTGCTGAAGACTCGAAGACGAGAAAGCTTGATGCCATGATCGCATCCAGCGGCTATGGTAGGTTGGAGCGTCTATGATGATCCGTCCATACTAGCTGACCATTGGCGACAGTTTGCACTGCGCATCGCGATATTCCACTGACGACTTTATCGGCACTTCTCGAAAAGCGTGGGCAATGGAGATGTGAGGGGAAGGACGAAGAGTTGCCGTTCGTAAACCAGAGGCGGCGCTGTCAGCTGCAAGCGATCGACTACTATCCACCACGACTCCAAGACTTCGCTCGTCCAAAGGCGCAGATGAAAGTCGACGATTTTGCCGGATCTGATGATGACATGGATGTAGATCAGCAAGGCTGGGAATGGGATTTCTTCCTTTTGGTACGAGATCCTATCCTACGTGCTTCGAAAACCACCGCCCAGACGTGGTTGCATGTGTCGAACGCCGCAGCACAGTATCTGCTCAAGATGGACGCCTCCAAGTAAGTTCCCGGGTTGCTTGACAGGATCAGATGCTGACCGTGGCAGTCTCAATGAGGATGCTGCGTCCTTTAACGAGCTCGGTCAGAAGATCGATATTCTTTGCGGCAACTTGCGGGAGCTCAAAGACCAGCAACTTTCGGAGGAAACCGGCAAAGCAGACTCGGCAACTGTAATGAGCAAGCTCTCGAACCTTCCGTTCGAGTGCTGCATCGAAGAATATGGCTGGCCCAAGGACGACGTCGAGAAAGCAACAGAAGGAGACAACGGCTGGGTCCGAATGTTCGCCATGTTTGAAACGACCATCAATTGAAGCATTATGATACCCTCAAGGCGCGACCGAAGGATCGATGTCGCTTTCGATATTCCGCTGGGACAGCAGCGCCATGTCTCTGATCAGGCTATTCGTCGACCAGAACTGGCCAGCAAACTCCATATCGTACCTGGCCAAGTTAGATGCGCACGATGTAGATGACTTTTAGACAGCTCACCAGTAATTTACAGAGCAGCTGAATCCTTCGCTGCCTCCGGTCTGGCGGACGTGGTGGTACCACATCGCCGGCAGATACATCATATCCCCTTCTTCCAGATCCACTTTGTAGGTCGTGAGATGTTCCCCAAGGCTGTTAGGTGGCTTTGAGTGCTTCAACGGATCCCAGGTCGGTACAGGAACATACTGCACAGGCTGCTGTACAACCGCCTTCATCCCATAATCCGCCTTCTCATCTCCGCCATCGCCGCAATTCTCATACCTAGCCAAGGGCAAAGACCGCTCCTCAACACAAGGAGCAATGACCGGCGCCATGAGAAGGAAGTGTTTCTTCCCCCTTATTTGCGCATAGATGTTCTCGTAGTTGTCTCTGTGCAGAGCCGTAGTCGACGCCCCGTCCCCGAGCCAGAAATTGACAGCATCCGGTTTGCGATCGAGTGCGACGTGAGCAAAGGCGATGCTAGCGGGCACATCTGCCATCAAGGCCAGATACTCGCCGCGCAGGTTGTCGTTCTGCGTCTGGCAGTATTTGACTGGGCCGTCTATCTCGCCCCGTCCTCGTGCGGTGATAGACTTGAATGCGTCGGCGAACGGCTCTGTTTGCTCCAGTGGCTCCACGAAGATCTGCTTCCCGTCTTGGGACAGGACGGCATCTGCGAGTCCGTTTGGAGTGGAGGCTACATTCACCGGACTATCGCCCAAGGTCTCGACTAGGTATCGAGCGTTCCATCGCTGGTAGGCTGGCCAATTGTTTGCGCCGCCCCGGATGATGAATGGACGGTTGCGAGCAACATATCGCATAAACTGCAATGGCGTAGGTTCTTGGTCGAGCTCGTCGATATAGGACGCATTGAGCTCATTATAATTTTCGAGGAGCGATGCAAGTGCTCTTTCGAGCCCAGCAGTGTCGTCGCTCATGTAGGTGAATTGGATGCTCGCAACGATAAGATATCTAGCATCGCATTGAAGATGGTGGTGAATGTGCGCGGGATTTGCATGTGATTGGTCGATCGCGGGCAACAGGGGCTCTCCAGCTGCGACGTCATCTTCAAGTTGTCCGTTGTTGATGCGACCACGATACTCATATCAGCAATTCTCTCAACAAGATCTGCGCAAGACCGTCTGCCGCATCTGCTTCACCAGTGTTGTCGCGACGATAGGCTTCCGATGTTATGACACATGCTCATCAGCGATGAAACGCACGCTCTTACTCGTCTTCATTCATGGCTTCAAAGGCGGCGAGGACACCTTTGAGAAGTTTCCGGACCACTTGCGGACTCTGGTCGCAGATGCGCTGCCAAAGGTGAATGTCCTAGCCACGGTGTACCCTCGATTCGACACTCGTGGCGACCTACACGACTGTGTCGCCAGGTTCAAAGAATGGCTACAGAACAAAGTCATTGATCTAGAAGCCGCCGCGCAAACGCCTTCGCCGACAATCGATCCTGGGGTGCGCGTAGTGCTGGTCGGCCATTCCATGGGAGGTATTGTCGCCGCAGAGACACTACTCAGCATCGCCCGCGACTCTCCGCTTCCATCGTCTCGACTTCCGCAGGACCATGGCACACGGAACAACACCACCGAACAAGCGAACACGGCATCAGATCCGTCAAGCACGAGCGCAACGCTGAACATGCCCGACCCAGAAGAGCGGGCATCATCCGCACCACCAACATCCAACGACACCAACCCGGATCACAAATCCTCCACAGCAGCAACGGACGGTCTCCCCGACACATCGTTCCTCTTCCCCTTCATCCAAGGCATCCTCGCCTTCGATACCCCATACTTGGGCATCCACCCAGGCGTCGTAGCCCACGGCGCCGAATCACACTTCAACACCGCCTCCGCCGCAGTAAGCGCCTACAACAACGCCTCCAAGTTCTTCGGCATGGGCAAGAACACCACATCCGCCACCCAAGCCGTTGACGCTTCCCGGGCTCTGCCCGCCGCAGGAGGCAACAACACCAGCGGGTCATGGGGCAAATACGCGCTCTTCGCGGGAGGTGCCGCAGCCCTGGCGGCCGTGGGCAGCGCGGCGTACCTCAAGCGCGACCAGATCTCCAGCGGCTGGAACTGGGTCGGCAGCCACCTCGCTTTCGTCGGGTGTCTCGCCCGGGGCGCGGAGATGGCCGCGCGCGTGGAAGCGGTGGTCAAAGTCGGGGAACGGCACGGCGTCGGGTTCGCGGATATATACACCAAACTCGGGGGCAAGGAAGGGGAGACGAAAGTCGCGGGCCAATTACTGGGGGATGCGAGGACGTTCTGCGTCGTGCCGAAGGAGACGACCAAGCAGCAGGATGGGAGGCAGGGGTCGGAGAGCCCCGCAAAGAAGAGGAAGACTTTGTCGGAGAAGGCGGCGGCGAAGGGCACGTGGATTGAGGCTGTCAACACGAAGGCTGGAGATGAGATTGGGGCGCATACGGCGATGTTCACGCCCAGGGAGCATCCGGGGTACTATTCGATGAGCGACAAGGCGAGAAATTTGGTCGTGACTGGGTGGATAGTGCTTGGTACGAAGGGTCGAGTGGAGAGGACTAAGACGGCGTCGTGATTAGACTTCATTTCTCTCAGTTGTACATATTTTTGATACCAATCTTCTGGTTCTAGATCTATCCCAGCCTGTCTCCTGGACCGTCCGTCTGACCGTGTATCCGTCCTTCCGTTTAGCCGCCTTACCGTCACACGGACTCCACAAAGCTGACGATCCTCTTGATCAACTCCTCGACTATCTCCGACTAGTTAGGAAAGAATTCATTTATTAAATGCTTAGGATAACCTTGTAGGAGAGTTTAGAATTTTTATTTTTTATATATCTGTAATTCATTTGAGTATTGAGTTGTGAAAGTTAAACTTTGAGTTTGGATACATAGATCCAAAGCTTATATTTTAAAGAGAAAAAGATACCCATTTGGGGGATAGTCTTTTCCTATTTGAAAGTCCAAAATTGGATCATTTTTCGTACCCAAAGTGGAAAGGGTGGCCTTCCCTTCAAAGGAAGAGCTCTCTTTTCAATTTGGGTAGCAAACTAAAAAGAATCCAAGGAGCCTGAAGGAGAGAACAAAGAATTGATAAAAAAAAGAGTATCCCACTCAAAGTCATTTACATCTATATTAGGATTAGAATCCGGGTGGTCGGTAGTGGTTGGCCACTTTAAATTTTTGTATTTCAGGGTTGTAATAAGTAATATAGTTTGCCTATGGATATTTATTAATTAATTTGATTATATATGATGTGTTAACATAAATGCGTATAAGATTTCCTACTTTTCTTAGTTTTTTTGAGATTGTGTGCCTGTTTTTGCTTTATCCTGGATACATGAGGCTTGTGAGGGTGTGAAAATTTTTTTACTCATAATAAAAAAGTTTGAAATTTCAGCAGTTAAATAATATAGAAAGATAACAAATCTAGGGAAAAGGTCGGGGATAATCCGCAGGGTCACATGCATATTAATGCATCTCCTTTTCTTATTTTATGACACTTCCTCACCTGCAGGTAGAGTTGATATAATTTAACCTATGAAGATGAGGTGTTGAACCTGAGGAAGCCTAGTCTTCTAAAAAATTATTTTTAAGCTTTTTTTCAAAATTTTAAGCATTCATGATTGGAGTATTTTGACCAGTATACATTGCATTAGAAACACAATTAAAGGAGTCTAAATATTAATAATGTCTAAATTTAGCATTTTCACACAACATAAGTCAAGGTGTCACTTAAGACAATCTTTAGATGTCGGCCCCAGTTCTCCAAAACTTTAATAAAAGATGTCCATACCACTCTTTCATAAAATGACAAGAATCATATATTTAAAATTGAATTGAAGGCTAACTAGTTCCCCAATTTAAGATGGGGTAAGTCCATATTTTGCTTTACATTAGTTAGGTTCGAGTCACCATTATGTGGTGCCCAATTTAGATTCAGTATTCGGGGTGGATCATGAATCATAAGACCCCAACCTTCGGGAATACAATCCCAAATTTCTAATAAAATACTCAACTCAAACTACATCTTCTCTCAACCCAAAATTTAAAGCCCAACACTTAGATTAGATTGAGACACTTCTAAATTATTTTTAGAATCCTATAGTGTCTCTTACCCTTCTTCCTTTAACTTCGAAAATAAGTTTTCCAGATTGATCCATTTTTGCATGAAACTACAAAATTTAACTCCTTTGATATCACTCTTAGAGAATCCTTTAAGAAAATTTTGCCAATATTTTAATCGAGAGTTTTCATAGGGGACTCCAATTTCCTATGGTGTAATTAACTATGAGGGCTCATGCTCGTAGGAGATTTAGAAACCATGTTAATTTTCAAAATTAATTTTAAAAACTTAGTTGAAGATCAAACTATAACGATCATTATCATCATATTTGTATGATTGCTAATAGATAGAATTTTCTTTCTTTAGAGATATTTATCAACTATTAACATCAATTGGAATATGAAATTATTGATTATTTCTCTTGATTATTGTGGTCCAATATTTGGTTGAATCTCATCTTGACCCTCTATGGAAGAGAAGATTTACAATTTTGGATATGAACCAATCAGGAGATTTTGTCTCTGTCTTTCAAGGTGGTATGTCATCTATAATGGTATGTTCGACTTCAAAATTGAAATCTAAATTTAGTCTAAAATTTTCCAAAAGAAATTTTCAAAGTGCAAATTAGTATTCTTTGGAAAAATTCAACCAACGATGATCATTATCGTCATGCCCGAATAATCAATAAGTGATGATATGTTCTTCCTTGAGGGAGATATATCATTTGTTCATAAGGATTTGTGCATGAAATAAATGACAATCTATTTAGAATATCATAACTAGAAGTTAGACCAAACTTTATTTTGACCTTCTAAGACAATATGTAGTTCTGTCTTGGATCTGGTTATGATATTTGAGGTAGGATTTAGATTTCTAGATAAAACCCTATTTTGAAATTTTATTTCCACTTTCCAAAGTGGTATGATTTTTCTAACTTGATGCTTGATCTAAGAATTTAAATCCAAAGTCGATTGCAATTTCCCAAAGAAAACAGATTATTTTCAAAACCT
>JAGYWB010000050.1:0-56796 GCA_022539455.1 Dendrobium nobile | reverse complement strand
GCGCAATTCCCATTGAGATTGTGCGTTGCGCCCTGCACCTGCTCCCCACTCCTCGCATGCACGATCGCACCGGCCTTCTCGGGAGCTGGGGGGGGGGGGGGGGGGGGGGGGGGGGGGGGGGGGGGGGGGGGGTGGGGGGGGGGGGGGGGGGTGGGGGGGGGGGGGGGGGGGGGGGGGGGGGGGGGGGGGGGGGGGGGGGGGGGGGGGGGGGGGGGGGGGGGGGGGGGGGGGGGGGGGGGGGGGGGGGGGGGGGGGGTGGGGGGGGGGGGGGGGGGGGGAGGGGGGGGGGGGGGGGGCGGTCGGGGGGGGGGGGGGGGGGGGGGGGGGGGGGGGTGGGGGGGGGGGGGGGGGGGGGGGGGGGGGGGGGGGGGGGGGGGGGGCGGGGGGAGGGTGGGGGGGGGGGGGGGGGTGGGGGGGGGGGGGGGGGGGGGGGGGGGGGGGGGGGGGGGGGGGGGGGGGGGGGGGGGGGGTTGGGGGGGGGGGGGGGGGGGGGGGGGGGGGGGGGGGGGGGGGGGGGGGGGGGGGGGGGGGGGGGGGGGTGGGGGGGGGGGGGGGGGGGGGGGGGGGGGGGGGGGGGGGAGGGGGAAAGGGGGGGGGGGGGGGGGAGAAGGGGGCGGGGGAGGGGGGGGGGGGATACGCAGTCCAAATCGTCAAAAGGCCGTACAATCCGTCGTCGGGGGCACTTACTCAGCACACGCCACTGCTCAGGAATGAAACCTATTTTTAAAACTTCCACCAACATATATATCAGAAATTGTTTCACTAGGTTCTATGTGAAAGAGTTCATATTCATATAGTAAAATTTTTAAATGAGATTATTTAACATTATTGGTTCTTCGTAAGTGATGTATTGTCCATCCTAAATATCTTTCCTAGTTGTACAAGTAGCGATTCTCTTGTAATCCTCATATTTAAGTGCACAAAAGAAATAATTCAAGAATTTACCCTTAAGTTATGCTGTCTCATTTTTCTAAACTCCATTCAGAGAAAAGAATATCAGTTTTAATCCCATTAACTATATGTGGCAGTAAAGAATAAAAATATTGAATCATATGCCACATTCTAAAATCAATAGAATGAAAAAGGTTAACATTCTTATTTTCCAAAAATCAAATAGAGTGTTATCAAACAGTGGTATACAAGTTATTGAATAACCCTTCATGTTATTCATATTCCTAAATTATGCCACAAATCTTTTCTCAATGATTTTTAAATCCCTAATTTTGAGACCTGCTTTGAAACCAATTGAAAGTTCAAGAAAGGATTGTTACACTAATTGAACTACACAAAGCACACCAAGAGGTGAGAGGGGAGAATTTGTGTTTTAAATTTTTCCTCTAAAAATACTCTTTTGAAAAACTTAAACAAAATTACACAAATGTAAGCAGAAGTAATTGATGAAACAAATATTTTAGTTCTCTTTAATTTTGTAGAAAAAACAAAAATTAAAATATTTTTTATTTTTTTTTCTTTTCAAGCACAAGTTGATTCCATGCAAATATTAAATATTCTTATTTCTTAATGCTAAAGAGTAGTAAAAAATGTTATTAGCAAGAACACCAAATTTATTGTTGTTCAATTGAATGACCTATATCTACTCTCTAGAGTCCTCTTTGATTATTTTACTAAAAGCTAAGTGACTCTCCTTTTGCTCCAACAACAAGGTAGAGAAGCCCTTACATAAATAACTTCCACCAATGGTGCAACTGAGAACCAAATCACTTTCACCT
The DNA here is from genome assembly GCA_022539455.1 of Dendrobium nobile. Taxonomy (NCBI): domain Eukaryota; kingdom Viridiplantae; phylum Streptophyta; class Magnoliopsida; order Asparagales; family Orchidaceae; genus Dendrobium; species Dendrobium nobile. The sequence goes on along the minus strand of JAGYWB010000050.1, from coordinate 55,066 downwards.
TCCTTCAGAACGACGGAGAACCATATCACTTTCATCTTTCTCTAGTATAATAGAAAACCAAATCAGTTTCACCTTCCCTGGTGCGACGGAGTTGCTAGTGATCTTCAATCTTGAAGACTTTCTTAAATAAAACTTCCCTCAAGAACAAAAAGACACAAAGAGGAACCAAGGTAGAAGTTTGTTTAGACCAATCACATTAAATCCCCTCTCACACAGCTTCTCCATCACATACAACTTCTCTCTTTTACTCTCACAAGCTCTAAGTTCTCACTATTTAAGCTCTCTCAAGAAGACAAGCCCTCACCAAGAACTCTTTCAAAATTCTCCAAATGACCAATATACTCTTCAAAATGAATTAAAAGTTATTAAAATATAAGGCTCTAAAAAATCCTAATTTCAATTCCATTGCAACTATTTATATAGTACGATAAGGACAATATTATTAGTTTACTCCATCAAAGATCGTCTAGTATAATTTATAACTGTATAATATGATACGTTTAAAATAGATTTTGGGTCATACTGGATGATTAAATTTCATCAGAGTATACGTGTTATTCATATTGTAATTTTTTGGATCGTACTAGAAGAACCAAATTTCATCTAGAAAATTTTCAGGTAAGTTGTACAATATTATCAATGACTGTACAGTTCAATCAATAATTAAACCAGATCTAACTGATTTGAAATGATCCCTTAATTAAAATATCTTGTTAGGAAAATAATCAAGTTATCTTACAACATGAAATACTTTGTATTGTATTAAGTTTTTAAATTTTAAAATTCAAATTATCCTATTTTAGATAACTTAGATTCAACGCTGTAATTTTTTATTATAGTTGATTATCCAGTAGATGTGATATTTATATTGCATAATTAGTTACATTTAGGTTAATTTTCTTAAATAAAATATTTTAATTAATTTATATTTCAGTAGATCATGCAATATGATTAATGATCGAACAATATAATTTATAGAAAAAATAAAATATGTTTATTTTCACTCCCCATGTAAGTATGTGCAAGGCTGCAAAACTAACATGGGCCTTTCTTTCATTACATAGGCTTAAGAAAAGTTTAAAATATAGACTTTTGCCAACTTCAATCTTACACTACCTAATCTTGAGCCTTAATTCATTGGTAGTGATTAATGTATGTTGTATCTAGAATATTAGTACACAGAGAAAAGATATATCTAATATAACAAGCACAAAAACCTAACTAATCATTTAATAATATTTGTAATCATCAAAATAAATGATTGGGCTCCTAGATTGTAACAAATATACCCTTCTCTATAGCCTTATAAAAATTATGCGCATATGTTAAATAATTTTAAATAAGAAAAAGAAGCTTAGAGAATTTGAAGCTGTAGCTTTAACTGAGGAGTATAGTGTAATTATTCAAAAGAAGCTTCATGAAAAAGTTGAAGTATCCAAGTAATTTTACCATTCCCATGACTATAAATGACAAAGTTTATGGAAAAGCTTTATCCAATTTAGGATCTAGCATTAATCTCATGTATCTATCCATTTTGAAGAGAATAAATGTAAGAGAGGTTCAACCCACCACTATCACCCTTCAATTACTTATCCTAAGAGGGTGGTTGAGGATGTTCTTGTTAAGGTAGATAAGCTTATCTTCCCTGTTGATTTTATTACTTCAAATATGGAAGAGGATAGAGAGATACCTATTATTTTGGGAAGACCTTTCTTACAAATTAGGAGTGTCAAGACTTGACCCAACCTGAAACCCGGCCCTAACCCAACACAAAAAATTTTGGGATCGGGTGAACCCATTTTTCATATAGGTCAGGTTCGAGATCAACAAACTAGATTGTTTAAAAAATTGGGCCGGGTTCAAGTTGACCCAGAAACCCAAAAGTGTCCCATGAACCTACACATTTGAGTTATTGAATGGCGAATGCTGACTTGCTTAGTCAGGTTTTCATGTCATCAGTTCAGTTTTAATTAAATTCCTTAATCCTTATTCTTTTTTGTGTTCTTCCATTCTCTTCTAGTCTTCTCTCATTCATTTATTTTATCAACTTTGTTCTTGGTTCTTTATCTTTATCTTCTCGACCTTATCTGTGTCCCTCTTTATTCATGGCTCCTTGCTCTATATCTCATCAGTTGACTCATTATGTAGTAGTTGTTGGTGCATAAAGGCCACATCTCAGTGGAATTTTATGGGACCAAACATTTATTTATGTCTGTAATCTCTTTGCCTACTTGGGTTTTCTATTTTTTTTTTTTTCTTATGGATATGGAGGTTACTAGGACTTGAGATTCATGTTTTTCTTGCCTCATCTTATAGTTTTCATAGACATTCTTTAACAAATTAGTTTTTGAAATTAAGGTTATTTAAAATTAAAAATAGGTATATTATTTTCTTTTGAATTTATCTTCCAAATTTAATGGTTTAAAATTATGGTTTTTTATTTTTCTAAATTTGGGTTTATATTATACTTTTCATAATTAGGGTTTTTACCTTTTTGAAATTAGGGTTTTCTATTCATTACTATGATGAAGTGTTATGCACTTATGCTTATGTAGTTCTATATAGTGTATAATTTTGACTTCTATTATTCTTTGGTAGTTTGTCCATCTATGATTCTGTGGTATGCTGTTATGCTTACATACTCTCTGTCTATCTATAATTCTGTTGATTATCATCTTTGGTAGTTTTAAATATTATTGTGGTCGCCCTGATTATGTGATTGTGTGGCTTTTTAGTTATAGAGTGCCTTGGTTCAATGGTTCAGTGCATAATGTGATAATGGCATAATGTAGTGGCAAAGTTTTACTATTTTGGACCTTTGGTTAAATGATACAATCTACATAATATTTGGTTTTTTACTATGATTGTTAAATTTGAAAAGTACTATGCTGATTTCTCTAATATCTTGGCTATTCAGTTATTTTGTATCCTAGATACAAACTTAGTTTCATTGAATGGTGCTACAAAAGATTATATGGGGTTGATTACATTGCTTATACTATGAAGGTTAGGAAGAAGTTATTTGATTTATTTTCCAACTATGTTAAAAATGAAAGACCATATTCAGTGGGTCCATCCTAAATCTCCACACAAATTTCCCAAAATGTGGGCTCTAGTGGCACGTCCACTACAATAATAAAGTCTCAGTTCTTATAGGTACAATTACATTTAACTTTTATGCAATCTTGTTATTATTAATCTATATTGTTTTGAATTTGCTCTACATAGGATTATGATTCATTTGAAGAAGAAGTAACCTTGCCTAGGAAATCTGAACTTGAACTTTACCTGTAAGACCAAAAAATTGATTTAAAGGTAGAGTTAGATATATTGCATTTATGGAAGGCAATATCAATACAATTTTTGGGTATAGCTGCCATGGCCCATGATGTCTTTTGTTTTTTTGTGTCAACTACTTCTTTGAAAGTGCATTCAGTAATAGTGGTAGATTTTTCGATCAATACAAAAGTGCCTTAAAAAAACTATTACAAACTAGAATAGAAAACTACTAGGAAATCCCTTCAAAACAAAAGGTAGCCTTATTAAAAAAAGAAAAACAAGCATATTGAAAATATTCAAAAAATAGGAAATACTATAATGAAAAATAAGATCCTCTACTTCTCATTTTAAACCAATTAGGGTGGAGGGGATACCAAAGATTAAACAACCAAAATAGTTGATTAGTATCCCAGATTTCCCTATTAAGTAAAAAATAAGAGAAAGAAAGATGCTTAATTCTCATTACTATAGTTCCATTTTTTAAATACCAAACTATGCTAAAAAAAACCTAGAAGAACAAGTTATACTAAACAAAGACAAAGAAATAAGATAAAAATAAATCTCTACAGCCAAGCAATGAACTTGGATCTGCACAGCTCCACAAATTCTCTATTTCTCAAGCTCCACCATCTTTACACAAACCGCAAACCAGTCTTTCAAATCGTCTTAAATAACCATAAGTTTATCATGGGATAAATGGTGAAGAGACTCCAACCCTTTCACCAAGAATACCAAATTTTCTTCTTCTAAGAGTGCCTTTTATAGAACTAAACAAGCTTCCGTCTTTATTCTACTTCTTCTTACGAAGCACCAATTTAGATGGCAAAAGGAACTTTCCATCTTCAATCGAGTCTTCTCCACTATTTACCTTATCATTCTTGGATATAGGAGTATCCTACACGTGCTTTAAACTTCCAGGATCTTGACCACTTGTAGCATAAATCCTAACATCGCCTTCAGGATTTATCATATTTGAATCTCCTTGACCTGTCATTTTGAAATCCAACTTAGCCTCTACAACACATGTGGAGTCACTTGGAATTATAACTGGAATCTCATCAACAACTAATTCGCCTTCTTCAACTTCTGTTGAACCCGAGCCATTTATTTCCTTCCTAGCATCCTCTTCTCCACACAAAGAACCAACAATTCTAAAACTATTACAGTCATTAGCTGTAGTCATTTCCATTACCTTTACAGGTTCTTCAACATATTTATTTTATTTTTCTTCAATGTTAGGAAGAGACACTTTTGGCACACAAAATCTGGAATCAGATTTGGCTCTCACTGCATTCATTATTCCCATCTATCTTCTATTAATTCTCTTGTGGTTAACCAACATCCAACGCCCATAAGAAGCCTTATTAGGATTAACATTTGACTATTTTTCAACAAGAACCTCCTTAGATATAATTTCCTTACCCTTATCCACTTTCTCTCCAACCTCTTCCCCCCCCCCCCCCCCCCCCCCCCCCCCACCACCACCCTCAAGCTACAAACATTACATAAATAACCAACCTTTCTATAATTAAAACAAAAAAAGAGATATTCTCATACTCAACTTTTTGAAAGAAATGGCCATTTATCCCTTCCACCCAAACACTCAAAGGTAGATGTTTGTCAAGCTCTACCCAAACACATACCCTTGCAAATTCCCTTCTTCCCCATCTAAACATATCACCATCTATAAGGATAGGGATTCCTATCAAAGAAGAAATTCTTGAAACATTGATAATATCCCAACAATAGAGAGGGAGGTTGGGCATTCTTACCCAAACAGAAGATGACAAGCCTTTCAATGAATCCAAAGAGAAATTTGAACTACATTTGTCAAGCCCTACAATGTAGCCATTGATGAACTAAGGGCCACCAGATAAAATATTTTCCATAGATTCTTGTGAAAAGAATGAACAAAGCACCCATCCAAAACCAAGCACAGTCGAATGAAACTTGCCAAACTGCATCCATTGACATCGCAATTCATTTGCTATCACATGAATTGGAAGAAGTTTACCAAACACCTTCACCACCATCGAACATTGAAGTTTATTTAAGTTGATATTCACGTTTGGTTCATGCAATTAAAGGCCAACCCATTCTCAGATAAAACTTTTTCTTCCATAGACATATCCACTTTAATGTAAGGAAGTTTCTCCCATTGGTTTACCAAATTTGTGCTGATTTTCCCTGGAATTTCATCAACATTACTTCTTGCTGGAACTTTTTCACATGCTGTTAAAGGATTAAGATCCTTATTTTGGATTGAAGGAAACTCCTCCAAATTGGAATCAGATTTGTTAATATTACCAATCCTATTAACAAAGATTTATAAATTTGAAGAAGAAGAATCAACATCTCTTGATTTAGAAATTCCACTCTTACATGGAGTGGAAATTTTATCTTCAACCACCTATTTTTCCTTCCCCTTACCGGACACCGGTGGTGGAGAAACAACATTGACTCCCTTTGGAACTCTGAAAACTAGTGGAGCATTGAATCGACCATATCTAAGTGATTCAACGTGCAATGAAAAAACTGCTGGAACAACATTGACGCTGGTGTTGGAAGAAGGGAACGCCTTTGAAATTCGGCCATCAATATTGGCCGGTGGGCGGTCCTCCATCCCGTAGTAAATCTGCCAAAAGCCAAGCGAAGGGAATTTTGAAAAAGTAAATTCAAAATCCTGGAGTCTCTCTCTCTCTAACTTTCTCTCTCTTAAATTTAAATGATTGTTTTAAAACATGATATTGTTGAAGCACTTATTTGTGCAAAAGATCAGTTATATGAAGAGCAGGGTAGACAACATTACTTTAGTTACATCTTTACATTCCATTCAAATATATTTCTCAATTAAAATATGTTTATTTTTTGTAGTAATCAATGGTTCAGAACTTGAGAATATTATTGGCTTAGATGTTAAACAAAACTAACTTAAAGATGACGACGGTTCAATGAACAGAAATAGTGGTGTTGGGCCTATTGGCCTTGAGAAATGGTTGCAATTGTATTATTATTAGAATAACTTTAAACATTAGGCCCTTTTATGGTTTTGCAGATTATAATAAGTAAGATGAACTATAATTTATAAGTAGTGATTTAACTTTGCTTGTTATAATTTCTAAAAGTTTGAAAAAATAAAAGGAAGGCAAACTAATTAGGATTTTAGTAGATTATAAGAAAGCTTTTGTATGGACTATAACAGACGTTAAAGAAATTACCCCTCACTTTGCATGCATAAAATATTAATGGAGGAAAATTATATACCAAAAGTTGACCATTAAAGAAGTCTAAACCAATCCATGAAAGAAGTTATTTAAAAAATACTTAAATGGTTAGATGTAGGTATTATGTATCATATTTCAAATAGTTCATGCATGGGTCCTCTTCATTATGTTCCTAAGAAAGGTGGTTTGGCTATAGTACCTAATGAACATAGTGATCTTATCCCTACTAGGATAATCACTAGCTGAAGTGGACTAATAAGTTGAATAAAGCCAACAGAAAAAATCAATTTTTCTTTCCTTTCCTGAATTAGGTGTTGGATAGGTTTATTGGATATTCTTTTTATTACTCTCTAAATGGATATATAAGATACCACCAGATTCCTATAGAACTTGAGGACCATGATAAAACTACCTTCACTCTTCCCTATAGGACATTTGGCTTTTGCAGAATGTCTTTTAGTCTTTGCAATGTCCTTTCTACCTTTCAAAGAGATATGATATCAATTTTTTTTAAATTTAATTGACTAAGGCATTGAAATCTTTATGGATGACTTTTCTATTTTTGACACTACTTTTGATTATTATCTTGATCGTTTAACTATTGTGCTTAAAGATGTGTAGAAATAAACTTAGTGCTAAAAAGGGAAAAACAACAATTTATGGTGACCAAAGGGATTATTTTAGGGTATTAAACTTCTAAGGAAGGATTAGAGATAGACATAACAAAAATTCAAGACATAGAGAAATTGTTCCCACCCACTTCAGTTAAAGGCATAAGGAGCATTCTAGGGCATAATAGATTTTATAGAAGATTCATAAAGGATATTTCTAAAATTTCTAATATGTTAGGTCACTTATTAGAATAAAATATTCCTTTTTTTATATACTTCATGTATTGATGCCTTTAACACTTTTAAGCAACATTTAACCACTGCTCATGTTATTATTGCACTTAATTGGTTTTTACCTTTTACAATTAGGTGTGATTAAAGCAATTTTTAAGTAGTAGTTGTTCTTGGCCAAAAATAAGATAAAAATTTTAATGTTATTTTTTATACTAGTAGAATATTGAACACTACATAATGTAATTATACCACCATGAAAAAAAAAACTACTAGCTATTATCTTTGCTTTTGCTAAATTTTGGTCTTATTCAATCGGCACCAAAGTTATTGTATATATTGATCATTCTGAAATCAAATTTCTTATGATAATGAAGGATACCAAACCTAGATTGGTTAGGTGGATTCTTTTGTTGCAAGAATTTGATGTAGAAGTTTTTGATATAAAAGGTACTAAAAATCAAATTGATGCTAATCTTTTAAGACTTACATTTAAACAACATGCATTTACCAAAATTGATATTAATGAATTTTTTTCTAATGTGCAACTATTTTTCTTGCATTTGAGTAGATTGCCTTTTTAAGCTAATATTGTAAATTTTATTAATAGTGATGTCCGTCCTTTCTATTTATCTTCTACTCAAAAAAAGATTTTTTCCATGATGTCAAACACTACTTTTGGGATGAGTTATATCTACTTAAAACTTGTAATGAAAAAATTATTAGGAGATGTATCTATAAAGATGATGTATAATCAATAATTGGGGAATATCAAAACTCACATTGTGGAGGATATTTTGGAGGTTTTAGAATTTCTTCTAAGGTACTCAAATCTGAATTTTATTTTCCTACATTATTTAAAATTGTTAATGAATATATTAAGTGTGATTAATGTCAAAAAGCGAGTAATATTTCTAGAAAAAATGAAATGCCCTTATGTTACATATTGAGAATTGAGTTGTTTGATGTTTGACAATTTTATGGGATCATTTATGCAATCTCATGGATGCTAGTATATTATGATTGTTGTTGATTATGTATCTAAATGGATTGAAAAAGTGGTAACACCTAGGAAAAAGCTTGTCACCTTCCTCTAGAATTAGAATATACGGTATTTTGGGCTTTAAGGGAATTAAACTTTAATTTTAGCTGGAAAAAGAAAAAAAAAGGAAATAATAGTTGAATGAGTTGGAGGAATCTAAAAATGATGCTTATAAAAATGCTAAGATTTATAAAGATAAAATTAAAAAAATGGTATGATTGTAAGCTTCTAAAGAAAGAATTCACCTCTAAATAAGAGGTCTTGCTTTCTAATTCTAGAAAAAAATTATTTCCAGGTAAACTTGAGTCTACATGGTCAAGTTCAATCATTGTTATAAAAGTGTTACTTTATAGAGCTGTAGAAATTTAGGATGAAAATACCTTTTTCGTTTTTAAAGTAAATGGTCATAGTTTGAAACCTATTTAGGAGGAGGCATAGACCTTTTGAGGATCATCGCTGAATTAGCTCACCCTTTAGAGAAGTAATAGCAATAGTTTGGCTAAAGACTAAAATTATAGCACTGATGGGAGGCAACCCAAATATATTATTTGTTATTATGAGCAATTTAGTCACTTTTTACTATTTGGCTATGTTATATTTGTCATTGCTGTAATTTACATATTGTAGGTTGTCACTTTGTTTGTACTTATGTTTTGTAGTTCAATTTACATTTAAGTAAAATTTTCACAATTGATTAATTTCTGAAACTGTCTTCTACATAGCACTTGATCTTTGATTACTTATTTAGCAAAAATAAAAAATAGTAAATAAAAATTATTTAAAATTAAGAATAATACTAAACTCTATATGATAATTTTGATGAATAAAGAACCAAAACTTTTAATTTAAAAATTATAGTAATTAATTAAATAAAAACAACTAAGTTTTTGTCTTGCTTGAAACTTAAATACTATACACTTAAGCACAGACTAATGATTTAAAGATTGAATAATTTAGTTTAGATAAAAAGAGGGAGTAGAATAAATTATGAAAGTTATTGTAAACTTTAATATGGAATTAGTGAGCCTACTAACATCCTTACATTAATTTAATTTTGGGTTACTTGAAGGAAAAAAGCAATCAGATATTTAAAATTATTATTCCTTACTCAAATAAAAATATATGAAAATATATAAAAAGAAAGAAAGAAAGAAAGAAAGAAAATGAAAAAGAAAAAGAAAGATGAGTAGTTCAAAAATTGGTATCTCATAAAGTTGCATTCCTAAAAGTATTCCAAATAATTAAATTAAATAAGAGAATGTAAATTAACTAATGCATAAAATTATTTATTAATGAACTTCTAATTTAACTACAGGCACAAATACTTTTTAAACGATATATTACTCTTATCAAAAATAAGTAGTCAACATTACACTTATACTTGTAATAGACAAGTTCAATTTGAGTAATAATAAGGATGATTATGTATGATTATTCAAATTAAAGTTGTATAAATTCGACCATTCCAAATTATATCAAAATGGTGAAGTATTTTCTTGCATTCTGATAATCTTAAATTGTCAATTTTTATTTAGGCTAATAAGCTAACCAATAGGTGATTACACCATTGCGTGAGGTTAAGCAATAGTTTAAGTTTGGGGGGATTTATTAACTATAAATTTTGTAGTGCTTTACTATCTTAATCATCAATTAAAAATATTAATTTTAGTTATTATTGTGTTGGAATTTCTTAGGAAAGGAGCAAATTTCATATGTGTTGAATCAACACCACAGCTCAAAGTAACAGTGTCGCAACATCCACAACACTCGAGTGCTAGATAACAACATCAAAGCGCATGAGCCTAAAAAAATGTTAATTAATTCAGTACCCTAGTAAAGCTAAGGTTAGCACCGTAATGTTTAACAACACTACTGATGAAAAATTAGTACTGCATTATTGGAGTCTTGAAAATTTGAGCATCGGAGTGCCAAACTATACAACGTCATAAAGCTAGATTGCACATTCAAGTGCCTCAACGCGCAACTTTTCTGGCACTGTGATAAAAAGTATTCGCTTAAATGAGGAGCTACATCGACTTAGCCAAAATATGCATCAGTTCAGCTAATAGATGCACCAAGATACTCTAACACTACAACAGAACCCACTTAGCAGCATCAAGGCACTAGTTCATTTTATAGCGATGCAAGACCGATATGTAGAGCATCATAGTGCCTGAGTCTATTTTTGTACTACTATAGATTAATTTTCAATTTATTTTAATTGGACTTCTAGCATTTTTAGTGGGGTCTGACATTTAAGATGAGCCATGACGGCTTAACTGTAGTGCTCCCTTAGAATCAAATCTAAGGGAGGCCAGAGAAGAAAAAGATACTTAATTTGGTGATCATCAGCATATCTATTTGTAAGTAACAAACATTTAGGGAGAATGGAGTGTGGAGAGTGTATTGTACTATTCAGGTGACATCTAACTTTGCTTTTACTCTTGTACTTTCTCTTATATGCAAGTAATGAATTTTGACTTATTTTCTCTTATTTTCATGGCCGGCTAATTTCTTAGTTTTGAGCTAATGATGTGAAACATTTGCAAGTATTAATATAAACTCTTATGCTTTGAATGAATAATAGAGGTATTCAATACCTCACATTCTTAATTAGTACATACAATGACCATATATGTGTTAAAATTCAATGTGGTATATTTCTTCAATGGAAGAATATTAGAATACTTATCTAAGTGTTATTTTCTCCACCTAGCAACATGTATCATTTTATGTCATTTATAATGAAATCAATTATTTAGAAAATTATTATTCCTGACTAAGACCCTTGGTTTGATCTTATGAAATGTATGAAGGATGTATTTCCTTATTTAGGGTCTTATAAATGCATTTTTAATGGTTGTTTTTAATTTCTAATAAAGTTATTTTAATTCATGAATAACCATGTTTAAATTGAAAACCTAATGCGATTCATTTTCTTGATGAAGGAATGATGCAACAAATAAGGCTCATTTAATTGAACTTCATTTTTTGTCCGCTAGGGCTCGCATCTTCCGTGAGGGGAAATCCCATCCACTAAGGTGCTTCTCTCAGCAGTGCTGGCCTCAGCCGTAAGAAAAGTTCCTTTTCTTTGATCTCTTTATGGTCTTCAATTTTGTTTCTCGTTTCATCCACCTCCAACTAGTGCAGTCGGAATGGAGGTGAAACGGTTGCATGATCCTGGTTTTTTGGAATTTCTATTGAAATCACATTTGTTCCTAGAAGCTTTCTCTAGTAACCCATCTAGTGTTTGCTTTCCTGAGCTGAAATCGTTGGCTTTTCATTGTTTTCCCTCTCTTTTGATTTCGGAGGAGAAGATCCTCTTTTGGCAACGCCTCTAAAATTTTCTATGGTTGGATTTTTTTCCTCATGATGGCCTAGCCTTGACTCCATTAGGAGGTTTTTTTCAACCTTAAGTTGAATGGTGATTTTTTGGTTACACTGTTGGATTCATCCCATGTGCTGATTAAATTGGTGAATGATTTTGATTATAATAGGGTCTTCTATCACATATATTATTTTGTTAGTAATTGTTACATGAAGCTTACAAAATGGTCCCCATTTGTTGACATTCATGTGGAGTCACCCGTTATCCCAATTTGGATTTCTTTTCCAAACTTGAGGCCGCACCACTTTTTTCCACATATTCTTCATGGTTTGGATCCCATTATGGCAACCCGTTGAAAGTCGATAACGCTACTTCCACTGGTTCCCGTCCGTCTGTAGCGTGAGTGCTAGTAGAACTTAACATCACTGAAAAGCATCTTTATAAAGTGTGGATTGGTCCAGAAAAGTTTGTTTATATTCAACCTATTGAGATGAAAGTATTTCCTCAATTTTGTGTGCACTAAAAATACATTGGTCATTTGAGGAGTGATTGTCATCTCTTGGCCTCTAGCCCGGAGATTTATCTTAATAATGCTACTACTATTACTAATTCTGATGGGAATGTCAATGCTGCTAAGGATATTATTTCTAATGTTGGCAATCCTTCTTCAATTCTTGCTTTGAGTGTTAATGATTTGTTGGAGAATGATATGAATGTTGTGATTGATCTTCCTGATGAGGTATGTAATGGGGGTCTTAGTGTTGCTTCAGTTTCAGACAGTATACTAGTGAAAGCTCCTTCCTCAAGAATTAATGAGGATGTTGTTGAGGAACATGAGCTGAATCATTGCTTAGTCAATTTGGTAGCTAATCCTTTTGTTTCTCCTGGTTTTAATGTGGATATCAGTGATGATGAACCTGTAATTTTTTATATTCCTACTTACCCACAAGTGGGAATTTGCTTGTTGAGAGTGGTGATGTGGTTAATGCTTTGGTTAATCCTGATCGATTTAGTCCTTTGTTGCCTGAGGGTGGTGATTCTGTGGCTAAGGATGTTGATGTCCTTCTGGTTGATGTGCCTATTTCAGTTCTTTCGAGTGATGTTTTGTTAACTCAATTTGCTTGTAAATCAAGGGATAAGGAGGTGTTGCATGGTGACTGATTTGATGATGGCATTTCTTCAGCTGGTGGGGAGGAAATGAATGAGAAATAGTTGGAGTCTTGAGATGATTTTAATTTAAGTATTCTTCAAATTGCTAACGTTGGTTTTTTTTTTTTAAAGAGCGGTAAGCATAGACATCAAAAATCCAAAAAGAAATTATAGCTTTCTTTATGTTGTTGGAGTATGTTGGGTTGGAGTTGATTTTTTTCTTTGAATAGTTTGGGTGTTGCTCTCAATTTTATTGGATGGACTATTTTGGCGAGTTTTTTGTTTGGCCTTTAGGGACTGAGGTCCGGGCAATGACGTTGCGGTTTTTTTATTTATCACCTGGACATATGGGGCTTGTTGGCAACCGTTGGTGGTGATTGTTGTTGCTTAGTTTCGTGGCTTTTTGTGATGTTAGATTTTGCTTTGACCACTTCATCTGTGTGGGTAACTGCTTGCTTCCTCCTCTAGATGGTCCTTGCCTAGTTTCTTAGCTGTAAAAAACTTCTTGCCAAAGACTGAGCCCGACTAAATTTTAGACTTCTCCATTTCTTGTTGTTTCCTCTATGTTGGTTTTTGTAATGTATTTTTAGCTTTATCCTTGATAGGAATTGTATCCATTTTATTTTTGTTAACGTGTAAGGTCGTCCGTAGATTTTTTCAAAAAAAAAAAAGTGAATGATGCAACAAATAAAAAAATGAATGATGCAACAAATAGAAGGATTGAGATAGAAAACTTACATACCTAGACATAAGATAGAAAACTTATAAACCTAGACATAAGATGAAGATTTCTATGGTCTACAAATAAATTCTTTATAGTAAGGTGAAAACTTTACCTACACCTTTACAAATTTTAAACAGTTCAGTAACTATAATTAACTTGAATTCAAATCATAATCAACTTGCTACATTAATTAATTAAATTTAACTTGAACAAATTAAATATAAATAAATAAACATAATTAAAGTCAATTGAAAAAATTATTTATCTTCAATTAATAAAATATTTTTATTAATATAAGTTACTAGTCCAAAAGTGGGCATTTAAAACGATAAAAACTCAAATTTTCTTTCGGTTTCGCAGAAATGAAGCCCTATTTGAAGAAATTTGGAATTTTTAGCTCTTGTTTTATAGGCAGCTGAAACGGATTTTAAAGGTTTATGGCATGCATCCAGCTTAAAAGTTTTCAATTACGCAAGGCTAAGCAACCGAGAAGCATAAAACCAATTCTTGAATTCTAACCATTTAATACCTGTTTAAGACAAAAAATAAATGCTTAATCATGTAGAAAAATATAAAACTGCTCATATTCATAGGCTAGAGGTTTTTAGCGAGAAATTAAAAAATTCAAGCATTCACTTTTTGAAGATTCTAAAGTTTATAAATCCCAAAGCTCATGGCAAAGCATTCCAGGTAATAACATTACTGCAGATAACTGGAACTTCATATATAAATCTGACAAAGCGGCTCCTCCGTTTTCTCGTCATTCAAGAGCCGATTTAAAATTTTCCATGCTTGTGTTACAAATTAGCTACACCAACTACATACGCATTCCATGCATCTTGTTGCCCAAAAGATGATAATTCTTCATACTTGACATCAGAATCAGCATCATACTCCAAATTTTCATCTTCTGTATTTGGCATCTCACGGATCCAGAAATGTATTGATTGGAAGCCAGCCTCTTCTAAGCAGTCCTTAATTTCAGTCAGCGACCACCTGATCAAAAATGCAAAGTGTATTCAGAGTAGCATAGCAAAAACTGTATAATCTTTTCCGTATCTGATGCAATAATGAGCACCAGTTTTTATAAGGTTTTATAAGGGGAAAAAAGAACTATGGGCAAGTTTTGGGTCTGCTTTTTATTCTCTAGACATTTATCACAATTCTATCTGCATCAACTATTTTCAGAATTTTGTGATACAAAAATTGTTTTTCATGTCTGCTAAGAATGTGGTAGCTACAAGAAAATTATTATCCTATTTTAAAAAAATGTATCCATCAATAATAATTTTCAAAAAATTTATTTTTCTCATAATAATTCTACAGTTAGTTTTTAAATAGTTGCAGCCATCCCAAATAAACCCCTCATCAAATATATACCCTCAAAATAATTGCTAAATTGATGTGGTATGCTTTGTATATACCGCGTCCAGCACGGTATCTTTAT
Organism: Dendrobium nobile; assembly: GCA_022539455.1. NCBI lineage: Eukaryota > Viridiplantae > Streptophyta > Magnoliopsida > Asparagales > Orchidaceae > Dendrobium > Dendrobium nobile. The sequence continues at coordinate 40,031 of JAGYWB010000050.1, read as the reverse complement.
TTTGATGTAGACAATCAAATCGACCCAAGCAAAGAAGCATGGAGGTTTAATGCATCTAACCCAATCAAACAAGATTGTTGTACATCCGGGCACTGTAGTTTAAATCAATAACCTCGCCTATGATACTTTAAGAACAGTTAAATCATTAGCTCTCCAAACCCTCAAAAGTCCATCGACATTCATACATTTTCAAAATGAATAACATGGATTTGAAAATGTGGATTCTAGACTACCATAATAGTTCTGATAAATGATGCACAAGCTAAACCGACGGTGTTAAGTTGTGAAGTCTGACTTTCACTATGACGGTCACACAAGCATTATTGATAATTTTGTTATAATATTTTTAGCTATTTCATTAGGGAATTTTGGAGATTTTATTGTATTTTTTTGGCTGCCTACGATTTTTCTTTATAAATAGAGGGGCCATTTGTTGTACAAAGTTAAAAAGAACTGTATTTTCTCCATAATCTAATTATAGTGAAATCTGTAGCACTGAAAATAAAGTGTCATCATCAATTGGATAAACATACATAAAATTCTATTGCATTTTTGTGGATTAATCTTCTTTGCTGTTTTCAGCTTTTATTTTTTTTTTTTAAATCTCTGCGTTTGCATAAGTTTCACATATCTCCCAACATATAGTATCATAATCAAACAACGAGATAGTCTCTTAATACAGTTCTTTCAAACTATAGAAACACAGAGTCTTCATCATCAACATTAATAGCCTTACGTCAACTAGTAGCGATCAGCTTTGTTATTTCCCATTCTCCAAACCAGAAACATAAATAATAAAGAGTTAATTTACAACGTAACTAATAAGTAGCTGACTACTCCACCCAAAAAAAAAAACTTACAGTCGCCAGTCATATGAAAATGCATGACGGAATGTAAACTTCTTTCCAAGGTGAAAATGCAGGCTGATTCTGGTTCTGCGACTTATAATATCAAATTCTCCTTGTTCCCAAATATACTGCAGACAGAACTAGGAAGTTAAGGCAATGAACTAGGGAACACAATTAAAAAGTAGTTCCAGAATTAATCTTGAAGAAGCTTCAGACGTCCAAATACTACAGAAAAAATTATTAACGATGATTAACAATAACGAAGCCGGTTCAGTTCATCATATTAATTAAAAAATCTTTTAGTAAAGTAAATTCAATGTGGCATCACTGAAATATCTGCATGGAATCATAAGTTTAATGGCACTCAAATAGGCATGTAGCATTAATGCTTAAGTATCGGTATTTGCAAAAAGGAAATAGTTAGGAATTTTCGTAGCAAAATGTCATTGGCCACATTCATATTCTGCATTCAATTATATTAGTGATTGGATGGCCATTATAGCGATTGGTAGCCTTTTAAGTTTAGATGGGGTTAGTTATTGTATCATCTTTTGCCAAAAAACCACAATCTAGTTTATCATGCTGTGCCAACATACTCACTGTAAAGTTGGAGAATTTCCTTTGAAGTCGTAGCTTGCGCTCTGAGGATATTCCGCCGTATAAGTCCATAACAAATATGCCACCCTTCTTTGACAAGACACTCAATGCATGTTTAAAGTACTTGACCAAGTCTTCCCGTTGATGCAGACAGCAGCAACTATAATTGAATGCACATACAACATCTCTTGAAGGCAGCGAAGTTTCCTCCATGGTAGAGCACACCCGAACTCTAGGATTAGCATCGGTAATTGATTGGGGAGTTCCCATAGAATCCTTTGGGTTGTTTAGATCTATAGCACCTATACGATCTTGAACTTTAGGCTTCACCATATGAGCCTTGTGGGGATGCAGAACATTCCCGTGGAATAAAGAGATCCTGGAGTGTCCATCATATCCAAACTTACTAATATTGTTCTCCAAGCACCAATTAAGTGCCTCAAGATCCAAATCCAACCCAACAGCTGTTCTTCTTGGGTCGCTATGCAGCCACTCAGAACTGCCAAATATATAGGCAATAGATGCATGATTTTATCTCTTAAAATACATTACTAGAAAAGAATTCTATGCAAACTAAAGCTTAGAAAGGAGAGGTAAAGGCTATGCGGTAAGGGGAGATTATTTACAGTCATCGTAATTAATTATAAAGGAAAAGGATGCTATTTAAAAACTTATGAGTTCTATGTCTACACCAATGCAAAAACATTGATTGCCAACAGCAATCTAAATACATTCTATACGTAATATAAATTTGCAAAGGATCCACCTATCATTCAATTCATAAGTACAGCGAGAAAAAACAAGAATGAGGAATTATCGAGTAAGATCAAACTGTTCAACATAAATGTGCATAAACATTGTGGGAGAGCTATGATGCACCGACACTTCTCCTCAAAGAGGCGTGCAGTGTCCGACACCGTGTCCGACACGACACTCGTCCAACACTCCTCCGACACGTGTCGGACACGACAAAATCGTGTCCAATTAAAAAATATTAAATGCAAATTAGACACGCGTGTCCGACACGCGTATCTTAAATATTTTATGAATTTTTTTAAATATAATTTCTTGTATTTTGCGGGATGTAAATTAAATTTCTTATTTCCTATCCACAACATAAATCAACGTCCGCACTTAATTCCCAATCATCGAATGTTCTCATTTTCATTTCTTTTTAGCAGTGAATATATTTTCATCTCCTCTCTCGGTGACTGATAAATGGCATCGACGCCTGACTCTCGACGCCTGAAATATTAATTGTTGTTTTTTGAAACTTACCAAAAAAAAGTTAATGTACATGCTCGGTACCGCTAGGTATCGCTAGTTACATGCTCGGTATCGCTAGGTACCGCACAGTACATGCTCGGTACCGTTATGTACATGCTCGGTACCACTAGGTACCGCTAGGTCCCACTCAGTACATGCTCGGTACCGCTAGGTACAAGCTCGGTACTGCCAGGTACCAGCTCGATACTGCTCAGTACTGCTAGGTACTTGCTCGGTACATGCTCGATACCGCTCGGTATCTTTTCATACAAATAACTTACGAATTTTAAAAACAAGCAGAACTTCAACTATCATCCTCTTCCTGTTGTGAGAGAAATTGGAGCACATACTCATTTATTCAATAAATGAAGAGGAATAAAATAACTCCACAACGAGCTGAAGATTTAGTTTATTTGCATACAAATCTTTGTCTTCTATAAAGGAAAACTCCACTTTATACGACGTGATAACAAGATGTGGGATGTTGCTGGAGATGGGTTCAAGTGCCTTGATGATATGGGATTATTGGAGGTTGCAAATCTTTCTCTAGATGAACCAAAGTTGGAAGCAATGATATTCAATGATGATGATATTGAAGGCCAAAGATTAACCTTTGAATCTAATTTTACCATTCCCTGTATTGAGTAGTTGGACCTTCATGTTGTACTAAATGATTTTTTGCTTATATTTTTGTGATTGTGCTAGACATTTTGTACTAAACATTTTTATGTTATAAGCTAAACAAGTTATCATAAAATTGATTTATTATTGTTTGTCATTTTTAATATAATGTCAACTTAATACGGAGAAGATTAAAACCATACTCAGTGATGAGATCATTTCCACCAGGGATGGCAGGCGCCGAAGATACCTAGTTCGTTGGAAAGGGAAGCAGGAGTCGGAGAATACATGGCTGGAGCATGATGAGATACAGAGACTGGATCCCGACCTTCTGGAGCTGTACGAGAGTTCTTAGGACCCTTGCTCGACAGGGTCGAGCTTCCCTCCACCTGGGGAGAATGATGAGGACATCCATAGAAGATTTCGGCACACGTACCATCGGAGGGGTCGTCGAGCGACGGCCATGATTCAGAATATTTATTTTTGATGTTTTATTTTATTCATGTCATTTTATATTTTTTGTTTTTCATTTGTACCCCTATAAGGGAGTTAGTGTTTATTGTAGCCCAAGGGCAATGTCGTCATCATGACTTTTATTTTCGGTTGACCTATATATAGGCTATGTCATTGTATTTGAGATTAGTTTTGATGAATGAAAATTTGCCTCTTATGTTCTCTTTGTGAGTTCAACCCTCCTCGATCTCTTAGTGAGTTCGTCGGAGAAGATAGATCTCTTTGTGAGTTCTAGATTTATATTCAAGCCTTCTTAGTGGAAATTCGGATTGGAGATAATTGAGGTGAGTGGATTTGTAGCCATTTGAATCCCTAGAAAAATTCCCCTTCCTCCTTCCCCTTGCTCTTTGCCGCCACCCCTCCCTGGACCCCCACACTCGTCGGCCTGCAGCCCAGCCACGCGCCGGCCAGCAGCCCACCGGCCAGTCGACCGACCCCAGGTCTTGGCCAGTCCCTTTCCCCGTCCTCTAGCCACCGGCCGCCCCCTCCTTGGAGTTTCAAATTTGAAATTTCAAATTTTCTTGGGCCATTAAATGTTTCCTAATTTAACTCCTTAATTTATGCAATCAATTTAAATGAATTTCAATCTCAAATTTGAAATTCAAATTGATGCAATTGATTGTCTTCATTTTAGGAAGTTTTCTTATCTTAAGAAAACTGAAATTTAATTTCAGATTTTTGTTAAATCTGTGATTAAACTTGTGGTCCCCACATAATTAAAACTTAAGCTCCTCTCTCCTATTCATGTGGCCGGCCCCCCTTAATGGGCTCTCTCCCCCTTCCAAATTACATTAATAGAACCACAAATTCAGCCCAAATCTTCTCCCCTTTGCCGCCCTCTCTTCCTTGTTGGATTAATTTAAATTTCAAACTAATTCCCTCCCCTAAACCACTAAAATCTGAATTTATTTCAGATTTCCTGCACTTACCCCTTAGCCCCCACCATAGCTGAATCCCCTCTAGCCTCCACGCCGGCCAGCCCTCTCCACCCCAAGCCGCCACCTCCTCCCTCTCCTCTTCTTCTTTGATGCTCCCTCAACTCCCGGCAAGGATGCATGGCGGATCCTGAGCTTGAACGTGGACTCGTATTTGACATCTACGGAAACATCCACGTTCTTCGATCTCCATTCTTCGACGTGGGGTTCGACCACGACGACACCATTGATGACTACTTGGATCGAATCCTCCACACCCTTGTGCACGTCATCGACGGGCAATTTTCAGACTACGACTAGACCATCCACGGACATCCACCCGCTTCCCCACCTTCACCGTCGCCGCTTCCCTCGCCATCACTACGGATCGTCTACGCCGTCTACCTTGAAGTGATCTCATTTTTCGTTTGGTTCTTCTTCCTCCGACAATCCTAGAAGTAGAAGAGTGATTTTGTGCCTCAAGGTGAGACGATTACTTTGTTAGCCGTCAGATTCTAGTTGGCTAATCATTTCATTATGTTCATTTAAGTTCTTATTTTAAGGAACTTGCAAAATTTAGTTGTAATGACTTACCTGCGCACAGTTAACTTCTAAGATCATTATTGATTTGTCAAATTTGAGAAGCATTAAAATTAATTTATCATTGCTCTAACAATTTCTATTAATTTCTAAGAAACAATTATTGGTTTCACATCAATGTGATTTGGCCTAAGCAAAGTGGCCTCTCTTATGTTTTCTGTGTTCGCTTAAATAACTAATAGTCTTTAATTGTTCTTTGTTCCTTTCAAAATTGTGCAAGTTCTTATCGCATTCATTTAAAAGCATTGTAGTCCTGCATCATTGAAATTGCAATCCATGCATTCAATTGCCATTCTCCTACAAGGCTACAACTCTTACTTGCACAGCCTCAGTTTCATCCCAGAGCAGATTCATGTTTCTACTAATCCATTCTAAAAACGACATCTAGCAGTCAAGAAAACCACATTAGTCTTTACAAATGCAAATCATAAAATAAACCATTTGACACATAAACCCTAAACCCCCAATCTCCTAAAGCAGCTCTATCTCAAAATTTCAGTGAATACAGAGTAAAAATAAAGTAACCAGTAGATAGAATATAGTAAGGATATCAAGGATTATTACCAGAGAAGGGCGGTGCCACAGAAATCTTCTTGCAAGTGTAGGGGTCGTCTTCCTCCCACATACATCAGAAAGAACTTCTGCAAGTAGCTTATATCTCCCTTTGGTGACTTCATAAAAACCCCAGCAATTCCAACAAGCATAAAAAACAAAGGAGATAAAAACCATAGAAATCAGGTTAAATAAACCCTAAAGAGAACACAAAAAAACTTGCGGAATATCGCACCTGAACAGATTGCTGGTAGAGATCGAACTTCGACAAAGCGCCCATTGACGTCTCGTTTTCTACCAAATCCGCATCTCCACTTCCGCTCCCATCTTCCTCCTCCTCCTCTCCATCTGCACGGCGGCCGCGTACTTCCAGGTCCTCAGGAATATCATAAGCAGAAGAAGGTAACGCGTCGTCACCGACTCCATGAAGAATGCGACGTTGCCTTTGCGAGACCTTCGACTTCCTCCCGCTTTTTCCCATTAGTTCGTTTGTCTCCTGTCACTCTCGACATATTAGTGGCGTAATTCCTCAGGAGTGTGAAAATTTACCCGACCCGAAGCCTAATCCCCACCCAATCCGAAAAATTTAGTCTGTGAGTCAACCTTTTATCATACAGGTGAAATTTGAATTCAAGATTTAACACATTTTTATAATCAGATTGGGTTCGGATCAACCCGGAATTTCGAGGATGACCTGAATTTTCCCGGAATTCGAAGATGTGCCCCGTCGCGACCTCCCGCAGCTGACATGCACTTTGTGATCTCCTACAAAGCTCTTGCGCTCGTGACCGTGCAGGACCCACCTGCCCTATCGTGCTCGCCTCTGCTGTGGAAGTCGGACCCACGCTTGCACTGCAACCTTGCCCTCCCACGCTCATGAGTCACATCTAATACCGAACGGCCAGAACTCGTGCTAGCCACTGTGATAGCGCCCTCCCACGCTCACTCCCGCGAATCCAACCTAGCCCGCTGGCCCCGCTCCTGTGCCAGTACCGCACCCTTAACCGATTGTTGTCGCGCCCACAACGCCCTCTTATAGCTCGTACTTGCATCTGACCAGACCGCACCCAAACTCATTATGGTATTCCAAGTTAGCTAGTCGGGTCGGTCAACCCGGTAACCCGGAGGGTCGATTCCGGGTTGAAATTTCTGACCCGTTTGCAAAACTAAGTTGGTTTTAATAACATCAACAGAAATAATAGAAACTCCTAAAGAACCTTAATGATCTCTGCTCAACCAATCTAGCTTGCACACGTGGACTCTAGAGTTGTCAGACTACTGTCATATTACATTCTTGAAATGCATCTAAAGTTCTAGTCTTTAACTACCTTGACCAATAATAGGAATACATGTGTATCTCTAGAATCTTCTTCTCTACACCTATAAATATATGTACCGTTGTCAATAATGAGACATGAAAAGATAATCTAACTGAATGCTAAGTGAAGCATTTCCACATGGTATTTGAGCCTGTATCATAGATTTAGGAGCTTTTCGATGTTCTTCCAAGGGATCTTGCTGCTTCATCATGGCATGATCATCTTCTTCAAACATAGACTATCTCTTAGAAGCAAATGGAGTCGAAGCATATGTGATACCTGCGCCTCTCAAATTTGTAATCTCCAACATAAAGACCATAGTGGAAACTCAAATTTCAAGTGATAATTACCAAATCTGGAGATCCCAAATTCTGAAAATTCTAAAGACAAACGAATTTTCTGATTACTTGCTTCTGGCAGTGAGCCCAATTGAAAGATTCACACATTCAACAGACTACTCAACCACATCGAATCCACAATATGCAGCATGGAATCTTATAGATCAAAATTTGGTTGCAGCTATATGTTTTCCATTCTACCTTACATAATTCATTTAGATTCATGTTCTGCTACTTGGAGCACCTTAGAAAAGAGATTACCAAGAACAAACAGATCAAAAGTCATTCAACTCAAGAATGAACTTCACAACATTGCCATGAAAAACTCTTTCATGACTCAATATTTGACAGAAATTAAGGTAATGGTAGATCAAATCACTGCAACTAGATCAATACTAGGCACGAAGGATGTTATCATGTATATACTTAATGGACTCCTCTCACAATATCAAGTATTTAAAACATCTATCCGTACCAATCTCAACCCAATAAGTCTGGATGACATGTATTCTTTACTACTAAGTGAGGAAATAAACATTCAAATAGAGTCACTCAAGAACTTATCTATCACCAACTCAGCTGCTGCGTTATATGCCTCAAGGGGACGAGGACACAGAGGACGTGGCCTCTCATCTCAAACAAATCAGAGGGCATATCCCAATATTCTTCCAACATGTCAGATATGCAACAAGGGAGGACACACAGCTTCAGCATGCTGGCATCTACTAAATTTGAACTACCTTTCTCAAACAAATACTGCATAGAACCAATCCAATCAAAAAGATATGGTAGCGACAAATGATCAAAAGAATCCTAATTGGTATCTAGATTTAGGTACATCTTCTCATATGTCCAATTCTTTAGAAAATATTCAGCAACCATTGTCATATAACGGTGCAAAAAATATAAAAATTGGAGATGGAAGAACAATTCCAATTACTCATTCTAGATCAAGAATACTGCTTACACCGTAAAGTAAGTTATGGTTATCCCAACTTTTACATATTTCTCAATTATCTCACAATCTATTATCAATTTCCTCTCTTACAAAAGATAACAATATCTCTAATTGTTTTGACGTTGATGGATTTGTCATTAAGGACTTGAAGACACAGCAGGTACTTTTCAGGGGACCAAGCTCTAATGGTCTCTACCCTGTTTCGTCAAAGAGTAGATATACATTCATTGCTGCTAGGGGTGTCAATTTTTGACACAACCCGAACCGGACTCGAAAAAATTCAGGTTCGGGTTGACCCGGTTAGCAAACGGGTCAGGTTCGGGTTTGAAAAACTGATATGATTTGCATTAAGGGTCGGGTTCGAGTTGACTCAAAAACCAGATAATGACCAGGAAATGAATCTGCCCGTTTCTGTTGCCCGGCGTGCCCGCCCTGCCTGTGAAATGTCTCGATGGGTTGAATCGCAGTCCCAATCGCATCACTGGGCGTTGTCTGTCTCTGGCGAATGGCATTGCATTGTGTTGCGTGCTGCCGCTACTGCTGCTGCTATGCCGCTGCTGAGGTGCTATCGCGCTGCCACGTCGTCGGGAGGCCCGGGATCGACTGGCGCTTCCGCTGTTGCCGTGTCGCCTGCCGCTATGTCGTGTTGCTGCTCTCTCTTAGTCCCGTGTTGGCGCTGCCGATGTGACGTGCTGTCGAAATCCGCTCTTTCGTGTCGTGCTACCAAAATTACGTGTCGGGTCGTGTTGACCCGAACCTGATACGGGTCGGGTTCGGGTCTAGAGAATTGACCCAAAACTTATTTCGGGTCGTGTCAGATACAGCCGGGTCAAATTCGGGTCTGACCCAAACACGAACCGCCATACGAATTGACACCCCTAATTGCTGCACAACAAGTTTCGTCACAATGGCATAGAAGACTCGGTCTTCCCCATCATCAAATAATCAAGACAATTTCAAATAATCACAAGCATCTTCAGATTTCTACCTCAAAATATGTCTGTCATGATTGTTTAATGTCAAAGGGACATAAAATCCCATTTTCAAACTATATTTCTAGATATTTTAATTCATTAGAACTATTACATACAGATGTATAGGGTCCGGCTCCAATAATATCACATTTGGGTTTCAAATAATACATATTATTCATAGATGATTTCTCTCATTTTACATGGTTGTTTTCAATTGTCAACAAATCAGATGATGTCTCAATATTCATTAAATTCAAAAACCTAATAGAAAACCAGTTATCCTACAATATAAAATGTCTACATTCAGATGGAGGAAAAGAGTGCATGAATTTGCAAATGGAGTCATTTCTCAGTCAAAATGGGATTCTGCATCAAGTTTCTTGTCCCTACACACTCAAACAAATCGGCATGGTAGAAAGAAAACACAGACATCTAATTGAGACAGCTCGGACGTTACTATACACAGTTGCCATACCATTCAAACTATGGCATGAAGTAGTACTTATGGCTTCTTTTCTCATAAAAAGAATGCCATCAAGAACAACTGATCGAAAATTGCCATTTCAAAAACTATATGATATAATGCCAGATTACTTTGATCCAAAGATCTTTGGTTGTGCATGCTTTCCATGGATACCACCAAATCAACATCACAAACTTGCCCCAAATTTGGTAGCATGTGTTTTCATGTGATATTGCTCAATCTTAAAAGGCTACAAATGTCTTGACCCCAAAATCTACAGAATATACATTTCTCGTCATATCATATTTGATGAGAACACCTTCCCATTCAAAGCTTCTAAAGCCACACAACTCACTGATCAGATAACACCATCAAAATCTACCTATCCTCCTGGTATTTTAACACCTATTCCCAGTTCAATCCAACATACATCCACTTCAATTCAAAACAACACCCAATCAACAATTCCAAACATAACTCATAACCACAAAAATTTTGCTTCAGTGCCAAATAATTTGCCAACATTAAATCCCTGTATCACTCCTCCAGTTATTCATCCCATGCTTACCCGATCAAAAACAGGGCATTTAAAACCCATTCAGAGGTTAAACTGCTCCACACTCATCAATGCAAATCAAAGCTTGACCATTCAGATCTCACTTGCTATATTGAAGCAATAAAAATACCTCACTGGAGGAAAGCCATGACTGAAGAATTTTTTGCTTTTAACATCAAGGAACGTGGACATTAGTTCCACTTCCAAACCAAACTCCAATACTTGGTTGCAAATGGACCTTTAAAACCAAATGGCACTCAAATAGATCGATAGCAAGATTCAAAGCAAGGTTAGCAGCTCAAGGCAATCATCAAGAGTATGGAATAACTACTCTGAAACTTTTACTATAGCCTTTCACCACAACTTGCTAATGCATCAACTTGATGTTGCTAATGCATTCTTTCATGGTGATCTTGATGAGGCAATTCTACGGCTCAACCAAAAGGTTTTGAGGACACAATTCATCCAAATTATGTTTGTATTCTTCGCAAGGCAATATATGGATTGAAATAAGAACCACGTCAATGGTTCAAGATGTTTTCCAAACATCTCAAATCAATTGGATTTCAGTACGACAAAGCAGATTGTTCACTACTCATTTTTCAAAATAATGACATACAATTATAGTTGATAATTTACGTTGACGTCATACTATTAACAAGAAATGATTCCACAATGATTAATCACGTACTTGATCATTTAAATCAGAAATTTGCTATGAAACATCTTGGTAAGATCACCAATTTTCTTGGAATTCAGATCACTACGGAAAAGGACTCATACTTCATGTCACAACATGCATATGCTGAATCTATACTCAAGAATGCAGGTCTATCACAATGCAAGCTGTTAGCTAATCCTATATCCGTCAAACCTCCATTAAACATCAAACCAGATTAGCTTCAATCAGATGCTCACATATATCATCAAATAATAGGCTCCCTGTAATATTTGACTTTTACTATACCTGTATAGCTAGTTTACATAGTAGATCTAATATGTCAATACATGCATGATCCATCTTCAGAACATGTGATCATGCTAAAAAAGCTACTAAGATATATCAAAGGCACATCTCACTACGGGCTACCCATTTCAAAAGGATCACTTGATCTCACTTCATTCTCAGATGCAGACTGGGCAAGTGACGAGTAAACTAGACACTCTACAACATGATATTGCATATATCTTGGGAACCCTCTGATTTCTTGGAGTGTGAAAAGGTAACATACGATGGTAAGGTCTTCAATAGAAGCAGAATACAGGGCGTTAGCTGTAGTAACATTTGATATTATATGGCTCAGAAAACTTCTCATGGATTTCAAAATAAATCCATCTACTCCAACTAAGTCAAGTTGTGTTAAAACATTGGCTATTGCACTAGCCAATAACATAATTTTTCATTCAAGAATAAAACATATTGAGATAGATCAATATTTTATTAGAGATCATATCAACTTCAAAACTATCAGGGTTATTCCGACAACAACACAAGAACAAATTGCTGACTTATTAACCAAGCCTCTTTCTACTCCAAGGTTTCAAGAACTAAGATACAAACTAACGGTTCAATCAGAACCATTAGTTTGATGGGGAGTAATAACATCAATAGAAATAACAGAAACACTTACAACACCTCAACGATCTCTGCTCAACCAATTTAGCTTGCACACGTGGATTTTACAGCTGTCATATTGATGTCAGATTACATTTTTAAAATGTATATGAAGCTCTAGTCTTTAACTACCTAGAACAATAATAGGAATACACATGTATCTCTAGATTCTTCTTCTCTACACCTATAAATACTTGTACTGCTATCAATAATGAGACATGAAATGATAATCTAACTAAATGCTAAGTGAAGCATTTTCACAGGGTTAGGGTCAAACTGTTTGGACTCGGGTCATTTTAGGTTTAACCCGAACCTCACCCATTTTTACACACATAATTCATAAGCGTATTTTCTCCTCCTTTTTTCTTCTTCGACCGTTTAGGTAAATAGCCATTTAACCATCTGGATTTATAGACTTTCAGTTAAGTTAGTTAATCATGGTTTTAAAAATCTAACCAAACATGATGGTTGAACAGGTTGAACCATGAACCTCTCGGCGAGCTGGTTCAGGTTCTTATATATAAGAACTAGTTTCTATTGAAATCATCTCATACTGAAAAGAACTGAAGGTCGAACCACTCATCAAGCGAACCGGGGAGCTATTTTGGAAATCCGGGCTTGAGCTCCAAAATTGAATTTCGGCATTTCAATCTAAATCTAACGTTATCCTAAATCTAATATTCTTTCTTCCCTTTCATTTATTCTTTGCCCAAACTCTATCCAAACTCGTGCACTTGCATTTCACTCCCCTCCCTGTCTTCATGAAATTCATTCCTACTTCTCAGTTTTCATTGACGGCCCGAGTTTCTTATGTGTTCAAGTGTGCTCATTCCTCCATATTTAGCCGACTACAAAGTTTTTCATCGGAAAGGATTTAGGAGTATGCATTCCACCGGAAATTTTATTTCACAAGTTATTATGAGGCAACAACCTTAATGCATATTGAGCCTCTAAGTGATTTTTTTCATATTTCATTCCTCCCTTTTCATATGTGCAATCAGAGATGCTTGTTTTTCAAAGAATGGGAAGTTAGTATTTTAGGTTTATCCTGTGTGGTTTTTTGCAGTGATTAATTTTTTTTCCCATTTCGTCTATTGTTCGAAAATGCAGCTCCATTGCCTGTTTTTATGGCCAATTAAGTAGGGCTTAATGTAGTAGGCCAAAATTTTATAATTTCCTTGTTTTATGCTGCAGAGAAGGTGTTAAACTTAATCTTTAGACTTAATGCTTCTCAAAATGACTTTTTAGTATAAAAATTAAAAATTTTATATCATAAAACTATTTTAAGAAGCAATAAGAAAATCTCCCCAAATGAAACTTTAATCAACTCTACTGTAGTCATGTTGTTGGTTTTTGTTTAGAACGAGTAGTAAGATATAAGGCCAGCTTGACATCTCCATATTTATACTTAAACATTGATATATTTTGATATGATTTTACGGATGGATTGATTAGTTAGGTATTTTGTGGAAATTGCCCACCAGAAGAAGAAGACTTCTACGTTAGATTTGCTTGATGAGAAAATTTTTATTTATCTTATTATTTTTTTGTGTTTACTATGCATATTTTAGAAGTAGAGAGCAAGTTTATATTGTGTTTACATTTATACTTGTTTATTTTGCTTTTATTATTTTATCTCGATATTTAGAGCGGAACTACAAAACTATGAGATAATTATTATATAAAATATGATGCATCTCAAAAAAATTAATATTTATTAGGTAATCCAGTTTGGCCCCAGTTGAACCATCAAATCGTAAGCCTCTATTTCTTCCAGTTTATTGTCCGGTTGGGTTTTCAAAAATTTAATTGAAGTTAGATGAAAAAAAAAAAAAGAAACTAAACTGCTCTAGATTTTATGCTGAGATTAATATTTTTACATAATATTATATAATATATTAATTTTAATTACTTAAAATTAATGGGCATTCATTAGCCCATCCATATATAATTTGCGCAGGACAGGCTTACAGTAATTTTTTTTTCTATTCAAGTTTCTTAATAATTTATGATTAAATTTTTTAAATGTTCAAAAAATTATAAGCGGATTAAAATTTAATTTTTTTTATGATAACTTTTAAATTTGTTATATTTTGTCTGAATATTTGAATATTTATTTTAGCATTTAAAATTTATTAGAGAAAATGACTAAATCTTTTAAGAGAAATTTATATTCATCTCATAAATAAATATGTATTTGCATAATTAATACATGAAATATTTATATTTCCTTACATAACACTTAAATCTCTAAATCATATTAAAAATATCACATTTATTAGATTATTTGACATAAAATATATATTTTTATGCATATCTTTGATGTGATTTAAATATTAAAATTATATATTTATATATAAAGTAGTTGGTGGTGGAATCCAAATGTGCAAGAAAAGATTAAAAATAAGAAGCTTTGTTATAAAAATTGGTTTAATTTTAAAAATTCTGAGAATTGGGAAATATATAAAGTGGCTCGTAAGGATGCTAAGAAAGCAATATGCGATGCAAAGACTTTAGCTTTTAGTGATTTTTATAATAGATTAGATACTAAAGAGGGAGAAAGATATATGTATAAGTTAGCCAAACAAAGAGATAGGAGTAGTAAGGATTTAGTTCAAGTGAAGTGTATTAAAGATGAAGATCAAAAAATACTTTTCTTAGAAGATGATATTCAACAAAGATGGATGAGATATTTTGCTAAACTTTTTAATGAAGATTGTGAATATAAAATTGACTATAATGACCTTAGCACCCTAAATGAAAATAAAGATTTCTGTTTTTATCGGCGTATTAGTAAAACTGAAGTTAGAGAGGCTTTAAAGAAAATGAAGGGTGGAAAAGCTGTTGGACCTGATGATATTCCAATAGAGGTGTGGAAATGCTTAGGAGATGAAGGAATTTCATGGCTTACTAAACTTTTTAATACTATTTTGAAGACTAAAAAGATGCCAGATGAGTGGAGAATGAGCGTGTTAATTCCTATTTTTAAGAATAAAGGTGGTGCACAAGATTGTGCGAATTATAGAGGTATTAAGTTAATGTGTCATACTTTAAAACTTTGGGAGCGAGTTATGGAGCATAGGTTGCGACGTGATACTAATGTTTCTCATAATCAATTTGGATTCATGCCGGGTAGGTCGACTATGGAGGCCATACATTTATTAAGAGGTTTGATGGAGAAATATAGAGAAAATAAGGAGGATCTACATATGATATTTATTGATTTAGAAAAAGCATATGATAAAGTTCCAAGAGAAGTGCTATGGAGAGTTCTTGAAAAGAAAGGAGTCAATAATACTTATATTCAAATCATTAAAGATATGTATGCAGGAGCTATTACTTGTGTTCAAACACAAGGTGGATTGACCAAGTATTTCCCTATTTCGGTTGGATTACATCAAGGATCAGCCTTAAGCCCTTATCTTTTTGCTTTAGTCATGGATGTTCTCACTAGACATTTGCAAGATGATGTACCTTGGTGTATGCTTTTTGCTGATGATATTCTTCTTGTTGATAAGACTAGAGAGGGAGTTGAAGGTAAACTTGAATTATGGAGGTCAACCTTAGAGTCTAAAGGTTTTCGCTTGAGTAGATCTAAAACGGAATATATGAAGTGTAATTTTAGTAGTAATAGACTTAGTGAGGGGATTGTGACTTTGGGCGATCAAGTCATTAATAAGAGTACACGTTTTAGATATCTTGGATCTATTGTTCAGAGTGATGGTGAAATAGATGGGGATTTTATCAGCAGAATTCAAGTTGGATGGTTGAAATGGAGGAATGCATCGGGCTTGTTATGTGATAGAAATGTACCCCTCAAACTTAAGGGAAAATTCTATAAGATGGTAGTGAGGCCTGCAATGCTTTATGGTGCCGAATGTTGGCCATTAAAAGAGAAGCATAATACTAAGTTAAGTGTGGCAGAGATGAGGATGCTCAGGTGGATGAGTGGCTTTACCCTTAGAGATAGGATACGAAATGAGCATATACGTGAAAAGGTTGGAGTAGCTCCAGGAGAAGATAAGATTAGAGAGAGTCGCCTTAGATGGTTTGGTCACATAAAACGGCGGCCTTCCGATGACCCGGTTAGGAGAGTAGAGGTATTAGATTTGACTTATATTAAGAAAGTTAGGGGTAGACTTAAAAAGACTTGGTTAGAAAATATTAGGAATGACCTTTCTTTATTAGATTTAAACGAGAATTTGACTTTTAATAGGACACAATGGAGAAAAAGGATTCATGTAGCCGACCCCACGTAGTGGGATAAAGGCTTGATGTTGTTGTTGCTATTGTTGTTGTATATAAAGCTAATGATATGGATGTAACTCCCCCCAACTTGTAAATGGTGGGATTTAAAATTTTTAAGTTTCATTGATAATGTAGTTGAAACTAGATTTATTAAAATAATCGGATTTGAATTTTATGATAATTTAATACTTGATAGTATTTAATTGAAGTCCTGATTAAATCATACCTAAAATATACTATACAAAGCACAAGCACCCTCATATGTTTATTAGGAAAGATTATTAGGTCCATCGAGCAAGTTTGTTTTCAGATATGTTGGGCGAAAATATTTTTAGATAGAATATCCTGATTTAAAATTGATCAAAATGGACATTATAGGCCTCAAATTTAAAAGTTTTCAACTAAAGGACGAGATTGAACATTCAATTCATTAAAGATACCTTGGTCATTATTTTTAATAACAACTTATAAATAGTTAGTTTCAAAATATGGGAGATCAAAATAGTCATAGTAAAAAAATATCAAAATTATGGAATAGGAGTGCCATCATTCTAGAAGATTCCAACACTGAAATAACTTACAGAGTTTAAACTCTTCAAAATATGTGAAAGTTACTATATGTTGACTTATGTTGAAATAATAAATTTTTTATTTAATTTATTAATTAATCCTTCTATTTAAAATAATATTCTATCTAATATAGACCCTTGTCTTGCTGGAAAATTAGTAGAGGAAATGATACTTATTGAGAAGACCGTATAATAAGGCCAGGTGGTATATAAGATTTCCATTTATAACCTTTGAAGGGCTTGCCTCTTTGGGTAGCTAATATTGGATAGAGTCCTCACTAAAAAGTCTTCATGAGAGCAATTAATTTATAGGTCTATTCATCTAAAAATATAAAATTATTAGAATGTATAAGATCAGCTAGCTAATAATGTCATAAGACATAATCCTTAAAAACTACATATATACTAAAAATTTTAAAAAGTATAATCCTAAAACAATGTTGATACATAAAAAAATCTTAGAAAACATATTTGTAAACAAATTTAAAATAAAAATAAAAAAAATATACAAATATAAAAATAAAAAATAAATTAAAAAAATTCTTAGAGGACATATGCCTTAGAAGGTATGAGATCATCCAAAAACCTCAGGAGTCATGAACCTCAAAAGCTATATGTACATCAAAAATCTCGTAAGGCTAAAATACCCATAAGGTATAGATTTTGTTTAAATCTCCAAAAAAGACATAAGACTCATAAGATATATATATATATATATATATATATATATATATCTATTCTCAAAAAATCATGGAAGACTATGAGCCTTAGAAAGTACATATTTCATCAATTCTTTGAAAACATTAGACTGTAAAAGTTTCTTCTCTATTTAAAAAAAAAAAGGTGTAAACCTCAAGAGTTCATAAAAATCCAATGTTATTATGCTTCAATTAAGGGGCTATCTTGATAATTTCGACCATGTTTCAAAGATATATATAGAATTTAATTTCCTCTTGGGTGGAATTTCTCACAAATTGGAATTACTTTTTCACAAATATGGAGAGTTCATTACATAAAATAAATTATTTAAGAATATTAGACAAGTTTGCACATGAAAAAATATACATTTTGGATCCACATACAAATTTTGAGATTTCTTAGGTGGCATGATCTCCCGCTTTGAATCTTATTTCTCTCTCCTATAAGTACCACTAAAATTTTTAAAGTAAGGTTTGGTTCATTACATCCTGTAGATTCACATAAAATCCCTGAAGCCATCTTCGGGCATTGGCTAGCCCTCTCTAGCTCCAGTTCTCACCAAATGAAGCCCAAAAGAGAGAAGAAAGAGAAAGTGATCCAAGCCAAGTAACTTCCTATGTAGTGGATTTGAAGGATTGAAATCATCAAAGAAGATTTACAAGACATTTCTAGGAGTTCATAGAGTCCAAAAACAAGAAGAACCACCCATTGAATTGAGATATTTTCCCAATCTAAGCTTAAAACATTTTTCCAAAATTACTTTATGAAAAGTGCTTTTCAGAGCAACCAAACACTTCCCCACTCTTCATCTGAGTGTAGTGAAGCTATGTTTCAAATTTTATTAAATTTTTTTTAAGTATTTGAGAAGTTATTGTAGTACATCTAGGTTTACAAAAACTTTTATTTTATGGATAGGCTTGATCTGAGCCATTTATTTCAATTTTAATAACCCAAATCATGCTGGATCACATGGGAGTTAGTTCATTGTGATCTTGGCCATAGATCACAAAAAATAATGATATAACAACTTAAATCTGCACTGACATAGATTAGAAAGCCATGTGAACTCACTAGTGGCTAACATGCGCCTGAAGGTCGCTAGGAAATTAATACACCACCACACAATCATAGCCAATCATTGGTCATGGCAGTTAAATCAATTTTAATTGTATTTAAAAAAATTAGTTTGTTGTTCACTATCAAAGGACATGATACCATGCTCTGCTAGGGTTTCATTTTCTGCCCTAGCCTCCTCGCCATTGTCATCTTCTCCGCCCTGCTTTCTCCTCCTCCTTCTCGCCCTGAGGGCTCTCCCTCTCCATGGGCTCTTTCCTCAACATCCAAGACTTCCCTCCCCTTACCTCATCATCCCATCCTGTTTCCCCTACTCCATCCCTTCTACGTGACTGATTGAATATTGTTAACACATCCTGCTTCTTCTCCAAAGATCTACCCTTCTCCTTTCTCCACACCCAGGATGAAGTTATAGTCTTCCCTAAAGCCAAAACTGATTGTGCTGCGGATGAATGGTCGCTGCCTTTAGTAGGCTATTCGATTGGTAGGAGGACATATTGTGAAGCTTTTCTAGCTGCTATCAAGAAAACTTGGAACTTGCAAGGTAATATCCAACTTTTTAACATGAATGATGGTTTCTTCCTTATTAAGTTCTCCTCCCTTTTGGATTATGAAATGGCTTGGTCTGTTAGGGTGTGGTTATTTTTTGGAAAGCCCTTTATTTTGCAAAAGTGGTCTCCAAAGTTCAGACCTCAAAAAGAAAATTTCACATCTATACCCATATGGTTCAAAATTATAGATATTATGTTATGCTGCTAGAACATTGAAGGGATTTCACTAATTGCTAGTAAAATAGGCATTCCTCTTGCTGTGGAATAATTTATTAATTAATCCTTCTATTTAAAATAATATTCTATCTAATATAGACCCTTGTCTTGCTGGAAAATTAGTAGAGGAAATGATACTTATTGAGATGACCGTATAATAAGGCCAGGTGGTATATAAGATTTCCATTTATAACCTTTGAAGGGCTTGCCCATGAAGTAGCCTCTTTGGGTAGCTAATATTGGATAGAGTCCTCACTAAAAAGTCTTCATGAGAGCAATTAATTTATATGTCCATTCATCTAAAAATATAAAATTATTAGAATGTATAAGATCAGCTAGCTAATAATGTCATAAGACATAATCCTTAAAAACTACATATATACTAAAAATTTTAAAAAGTATAATCCTAAAACAATGTTGATACATAAAAAATCTTAGAAAACATATTTGTAAACAAATAAAAAATAAAAAATAAAAAAATATACAAATATAAAAATAAAAAAATAAATTAAAAAAATTCTTAGAGAACATATGCCTTAGAAGGTATGAGATCATCCAAAAACCTCAGGAGTCATGAACCTCAAAAGCTATATGTACATCAAAAATCTCATAAGGCTAAAATACCCATAAGGTATAGATTTTGTTTAAATCTCCAAAAAAGACATAAGACTCATAAGATATATATATATATATCTCTATTCTCAAAAAATCATGGAAGACTATGAGCCTTAGAAAGTACATATTTCATCAATTCTTTGAAAACATTAGACTGTAAAAGTTTCTTCTCTATTAAAAAAAAAAGGTGTAAACCTCAAGAGTTCATAAAAATCCAAGGTTATTATGCTTCAATTAAGGGGCTATCTTGATAATTTCGACCATGTTTCAACGATATATATAGAATTTAATTTCCTCTTGGGTGGAATTTCTCACAAATTGGAATTACTTTTTCACAAATATGGAGAGTTCATTACATAAAATATATTATTTATGAATATTAGACAAGTTTGCACATGAAAAAATATACATTTTGGATCCACATACAAATTTTGAGATGTCTTAGGTGGCATGGTCTCCCGCTTTGAATCTTAGTTCTCTCTCCTATAAGTACCACTAAAATTTTTAAAGTAAGGTTTGGCTCATTACATCCTGTAGATTCACATAAAATCCCCGAAGCCATCTTCGGGCTTTGGCTAGCCCTCTCTAGCTCCAGTTCTCACCAAAATGAAGCCCAAAAGAGAGAAGAAAGAGAAAGTGATCCAAGCCAAGTAACTTCCTATGTAGTGGATTTCAAGGCTTGAAATCATCAAAGAAGATCTACAAGACATTTCTAGGAGTTCATAGAGTCCAAAAACAAGAAGAACCACCCATTGAATTGAGATATTTTCCCAATCTAAGCTTAAAACATTTTTCTAAAATTACTTTATGAAAAGTGCTTTTCAGAGCAACCAAACACTTCCCCACTCTTCATCTGAGTGTAGTGAAGCTATGTTTCAAATTTTATTAAATGTTTTTAAGTATTTGAGAAGTTATTGTAGTACTTCTAGGTTTACAAAAACTTTTATTGCATGGATAGGCTCGATCTGAGCCATTTATTTCAATTTTAACAACCCAAATCATGCTGGATCACATGGGAGTTAGTTCATTGTGATCCTGGCCATAGATCACAAAAAATAATGATCTAACAACTTAAATCTGCACTGACATAGATTAGAAAGCCGTGTGAACTCACTAGTGGCTAACGTGCGCCTGAAGGTCGCCAGGAAATTAATACACCACCACACAATCATAGCCAATCATTGGTCATGGCAGTTAAATCAATTTTAATTGTATTTAAAAAAAATAGTTTGTTGTTCACTATCAAAGGACGTGATACCATGCTCTGCTAGGGTTTCATTTTCTGCCCTAGCCGCCTCGCCATTGTAATCTTCTCTGCCCTGCTTTCTCCTCCTCCTCGCTCTAAGGGCTCTCCCTCTCCATGGGCTCCTCCCTCAACATCCAAGACTTCCCTCCCCTTACCTCATCATCCCATCATGTTCCCCCTACTCCGTCCTTTCCACGTGACTAGTTGAATATTGTTAACACATCCTGCTTCTCCTCCAAAGATCTACCCATCTCCTTTCTCCACACCTAGGATGAAGTTATAGTCTTCCCTAAAGCCAAAACTGATTGTGCTGTGGATGAATGGTCGCTGTCTTTAGTAGGCTATTTGATTGGTAGGAGGACATATTGTGAGGCTCTTCTAGTTGCTATCAAGAAAACTTGGAACTTGCAAGGTAATATCCAACTTTTTAACATGAATGATGGTTTCTTCCTTATTAAGTTCTCCTCCCTTTTGGATTATGAAATGGCTTGGTCTATTGGGGTATGGTTATTTTTGGGAAAGCCTTTTATTTTGCAAAAGTGGTCTCCAAAGTTCAGACCTCAAAAAGAAAATTTCACATCTATACCCATCTGGTTCAAAATTATAGATCTTCCGTTATGCTGCTAGAACATTGAAGGGATTTCACTAATTGCTAGTAAAATATGAAATTACTAAACGACAAGAGGGGGGTGAATTGGATGATTAAAAACTTCTTTAATGAAAAGAAATATCTTTTTATAACTTTATGCGGAAGCAAATTTCATTCACAATAGAAAGATATGTAATCAATTTCACCCCCGCAATTAATCGCAATAAAAATGAATGCGAAAATAAAGTGCGAAAATAGTAAAGGAAAGAACACACCAATTTATAGTGGTTCGGTCAAATCATGACCTACGTCCACTCCCCGGAGGCACCCTCCGAGTATTACACTAAACCTTTAGTGATTCTCCTTTAGCCCCCACAGCTAGGCGGAGAAGCCCTTACACAATCACTTCCACCTTCCCCGGTGCGGCGGAGGAGCCGGGTCCTTTGACACCAATGAGATCTTCTTCTTCCCAAAACTTCCTTCAAGACGAACCTTGAATCCGATGGTACTGAGGTGCAAGCTCGCCGGAGCAACCGTGTGATCTCCTTCACACTCCCTTGAAACCCCCTCCAAGGATCTTCTCCCTCTCTCAAACTTCACCCTTTCCTCTCTCCCTTTCAAGTCCTCTCTTCAAGTTTTCTCCAAAAGAATGAAGACACAATGGCTACCAAAGACTCTTACAAAGTCTTATGAGAGTGCTTAAATAGAGGGCTCAAAAAACCCTAAAAATACTCAATTCAGCCGTCAAATATCGTACCGTACGATCGCAAGATCGTCCAATACGATGTGCAGAAATTGACCTGTTAGTACTTTACGATGTCCAGTTAGCACTGTACGAACAGTTCTGTTGAAGTTCGTACTGTACGATATCCTGTACGAAAGTGCTGTACGAACAGTTCAATAAACGGACAGTTTGCCAAAATTGTCTCTGTTGATCGTATAGTACGATACAGTTCGTAAAGTACAATCAACACATCAAAATTAAGCCATTTTGATTGAATAATCAGCGGATTAAATTAGGCAATGTTTTAAACATCGTACAGTACGATTAGGATCGTACAGTACGATTATAACAACTTTTCAAATTCAAATCTTTGCCTAATTTAATGGACGGCGGGCTTTCTAATTATAACAGATCGTACAGTACGATGTGGTGATCGTACAGTACGATTAGTTATATTCAAAAATAATTTTTCCAGGAAAAATAAAATATTTTAATTTATTTCTGTTACACCAGATCGTACAGTACGAAATAAATTCGTATAGTACGATGAACAGAAAAGTTAAAATATTTATAATCATTTTTTGCTCCCTCTATGTGTGTGCATGATCAACAAACTAACATACATCATTACAAGACTTGACTCAATAAATGAAAATTACAGACTCATTTAATACGATCAATTCTATGCAATCTTGAGCCTTGAATCTTCAAAGAACGGTGCATGATGTACCTGAAATATTAGTCAACATAGAAAGACATATGCACTGCAAATACTAGGAGAAATAAAAGATTAATAAATATTATTTGTTATCATCAAAATCATAAACTCGGAAGCCCGAGTTGCAACAAAATAGGCATTCCTCTTGCTGTGGATGCCTTAACTGCTTAGAAAAGCCGCCTTACATATGCTAGGGTATGCGTGCAGGTGAACAATAAGACAGTCTATCATGACACTATACCAATTTTAATTGAAGATGAAATCGTGCACTTGAAAATACAATATGAATGGCGCCCTACTCCGTGTGAATTTTATAGTTCTTTAATTCACTTGTCTAGCGCATTCCCTTCTCAACCTCCTTCTAAGCAAGCCATGGAATATTCTATTCCTACCTCTAATCGAGGGAGGCAACCATCCAGAGATCCTAAGATGCCTCATTCTCGGGCTACCAACAGAAGTCACCTTCCTCAACCGAGACACCACAATACCCCTACCCAGCCTAAAATGGGTCAAAACCAGCAACCTCTTGTTACCCATTCTCTAAAACACTCTCAACCACCTTCTTTTCAACCTTGAACCATCTAGCCAAAGTCACCACAGCCTCAGCCACATCCTCCTCTTAAACAGAGTACTCAACCTCCTAAATTGCAACCCTCCCAGCTGCAAACTTTGCTATATCCTGAGATTCTGCCACCTCCATCCGAGATAAATCTAAGCACGCAAGTTATATTTCCTATTGCTTCCCCTCAATTTCATCCTTCTATCTCTATCCCAAAGCCTCCTTCTCTTCCTGCTACCATTCCTAATCTTAACTCTCTTATGAAAGAGGTTATTTTGACAACTATCAGCCCATATGTATTGGAATTAGGTCCATCTTTCATTATATCTCCAAACAAGTTTGACACACTTGCTGTCATGAAGACTGAGCAAAATTTATTGAGAGAGCCCCTTTTAGATAAACCTGTCCTATCTAAAGGCAACTCCAAAATGTCCAACCAAATTTCTAGGACCATCCCTCAACAGAAAAGCGCAAGGACTAAGCCCACAAAGAAAGGCTCACAATCTTCCACTAAATCTCAATGATGTTGCCCAACATTGTATCGTGGAATATAAGTGGTTTTAATAAAGCTAGAAAAGTTCTCACTTGCAAGCAACTTGCTAAAAGATACAATCTTGATATGATATGTATATTGGAAAATCCATTCAAGTGGATGCATTATTTAATCCCTAGTGTTTATCATCTCATGTTGTTTTCGATGATGAAGCTAGCTGCAATAACTTTGATCTAGCTACCTCTAGTAGAATTTGGATCAAATGGCAATCCAACAAAATGCAATTTAATCCCACCTTTACTTCCACTCAAATGATCAGTGGGTGGATCAATTTTGGGCCTTCTTCAACTTTCTTCCTTTCAGTTATATATGCTTCCAACTCAGCTGAAAAAAGATCTTCTCTTTGGCAATAGACCCGTCACATTGCTCCACCTGCTAACTCTCCCTGGATCATTTTGGGAGATTTCAACTGCTGTATGTATCAAAATGAGAAAACTGGGGGTTCTGCTTTGCAACCTAGTAGGCTAGCTGAACTTAATACACTTATTTTTGACACCTAGTTAAAGGATCTTGCTTCTACTGGTGATTATTATAATAGGTTTAATTAGCAAATTGAGAACCCTATTCATGTCAAGTTGGATAAAGTGCTTGTTAGTGATGAATGGCTCTCTAATTTTCCTACTTCTCTTTACTTGGTTGGAGATCGCTTATGTTTTGAACACTCTCCACTCTTTGTCAGGGATGGTAATCCTCCAACCATCATAAAATAATTCCAATTCAAAAACTTTTGGACCCATAGAGATGATTACTGGGATACTGTTCTTAATGTCTTTATGTCTAATACTATTGGGAACGCTCTGATGGATTTTTGTCACAAACTATCCAAGGTGAAAAATCTCATTAAGAATAAGGATTGGTCATCCTCATGTGTACTTGAACATACCTTACATGACCTCTATAATCAACAAAACTTATGCATCTCTAGCATGGAATTAGATCCTTTAAATCTTCAGCTCAATGCCAATCTCAAGAAGCTTAATAGTGAGATTGCCAATCTTACCTCTTCTTTAACTTCTTGGATCATGTAGAGAGCTAAGACCAAATGGCTAAAAAATGAGGAGGATGACCTCAAGTTCCTTTATTCTAGAATTCGCACTAGAAGAAATTATAATGGGTCTTTAATTATGGCTGCTCTTGAGGGAATTGTTGATAATCAGTCCTCTGTTAGTGGTGTTATCATCCAACACTTTCAAAAGCTGTACAATCCACCTCCGTCGCTTCCTGACATGTCGCTTTTCCTTGTTGGCGATATCATCCCTAGCCATCTAGTTCTTATGCTCATTAATCTAATTTCTATGGATGAAATTAAAGAGGCAATTTTTTCGGGTGCTTCGACCTCCTCCCGAGGGACGGATGGGTTTAACTTCCACTTTTATAAATCTTCTTAGCATATCTTGGGCCCCTCTCTCTGTAAAGCAATTTTTTCTTTCTTTGATAAAGGATATACGCCTAAAAGAGTTAAAGCAATGGGTATTTCTCTCATCCCTAAACACTCCATGCTGCTTCTATTGTTGATTTTAGACCTATATCATTGTGCAACACACTTTGCAAGATCATTAAAAAAATCTTAGTGGCTAGGCTTAAAGGTATTATGCCTCTGATTATTAATAAAGCTCAAGCTGGTTTTATTAAGATTGCCATTGATAGTGTTATCATAGCCGCTGAACTTTTGGGTTTTTTCAAGAAGAATCTTCAAAGGAATATCATGTGTGCTAAACTAGATATGAAAAAAGCATTTGATTCCATTTCTAGAGAATTTTTGTTTATGAGGATGGATCAAAAGGGTTTCCCACCCATATTCATAAGTTGGGTCAAAGCTTTCATTTTTGATGTTTATTTCTCTATTTATTTGGATGGTAATCTGGAGGGTTTCTTCTCTTCTTTAACTGGTTTGAGACAAGGTTGTCCGATAAGCCCATACTTATTTTGCATAGTAATGGATACTTTTTCCTATTTGCTGGGCTTGAATGATAATGGGGATGGTTTCAAAGCAATTGAATGCAAAGATGTGCGAATTTCACATCTATTATATGCTAATGATGTCCTTGTCTTTGGGGAGGCCAATCTTAAAAATTGCTCTATCTTGAATGAGATTTTGGATACTTTTGCTAAGGCTTCTGGACTTCAGATAAATCATGACAAAAGCTCTTTTATATTACACCATTAATGCCCTATTGCCCATGACATATGTGCCTCACTTAAAATCCCTACCTTTTCTTTCAAAATTACTTATCTGGGATTGCCTATATCCATCAAGAGAGCTCATCTCTCTGACTTCACCCCTCTTCTGGACATTATTTCTAACAAGCTTTTCGGTTGGAAAGCAAAATCTCTTTCTTTTGCAGGTAGGTTAAATTCCTCAAATTCGCTATCTGGAATACTATAGCCAATTGGATTTGTTGTGCCATCATACCCAAGGCTTGTTGCAAATAACATAATAAGCTTTGTTTCATATTTCTTTATTTTGGTGATATTAATGTGAGGAAAATGCATCTTATTTCTTGGTCAAAAACATGCAAGCATATGGTTTGGGTCTGCCAAACTTTGATGCCCTCAGATTTTCTTTTGATTTCTCATTGATTACCAAATTTTACAATTTTGCCTCTTTGCTCTCGCTTTGGTTGTGTAATAGATATAGCTCCCCATGGAAGACCATTAATAGAGATGCCACACCTATGTGGAAGAGTATAAATAAAATGGCTCTCAAAGCTAAACTTTATTTTAGTTTCAATATCTGTGCTAATAGTTCCATCTCTCTCTTTTGGGATCACTGGTGTAATGGGCAAGCTCTCTTTGAAATGCCTATTTTTAATTCGATCATGGAACTTTTTCCTATTGATGCTATGATTGATGTGTTTGTTAGTCCTAATGTTTGGTCTTTGCCCCTCTCTTTTAATGAGTCGTTATGCTGCACCATTCAGGCCATTCTTTTCTCTTTAGAGAAAACTTATTGTTGTCTGCTTTGGCTGATAGAAAATTGATCCTCTTGTTCCTTTCATGCATTTATTTCTGATTACTTTAAGGAGGAATGTAATGTTAATTGGTATGCTGCGGTGTGGCACAAGCATTATGCCCTTAGATATTCTATATTTGGTTGGAATACCATGGCGGGTGGACTTAAAATAGTTGATACTTTGATTAGGAGGAATATTTTTGTGGACACGGTGTGTGTTTTATGCAAGCAAAAACTAGAAACGGTGGCACATCTTTTCTTTAATGTGACTTTTCATTTTCTGTGATTTCTGAATTTTTTCACAGCTTCAAGTGTTTTCTTCTTCGTCCAAACCTATTTCAAATTACCGATTTTCTGCTTGAAGGGCACTCAGGTAACTGTGTTAAGCTTTCTCTCTGAATATTGTGGTGTTTTGTCTATTATATATGGTGTGAGTGGAATGAAAGGAGGTTTGCTTCTATAGATAAAAGTGTTTTTATTATAAAAGAACTTGCTAGAAAAGCTATTTTGATGAAAATATCAAGGTGGAAATATGGAGAAAAATTTAAAAGCATTTTGTTCGTTGGTCTCTAAATGCAGCTTTTCTACTTGGCTTCCTTTTTTTGGTGGGTTTTCTTGGGATTGTGATGCTACTGGTTTGATTTATTATTATGGCAGATATTCTGTCTCATTTTTGGTTATTGGCGGAGAGCTGTACCTCTCTCTTTTGGTGTTTCGGCTGATTTTACTACTCTTGATCAAGGTTTTGTGGGCTTCGAGTTTGGTATTTTGGGCGAGGATGAGTGAATTGCTCCCCTCTCCCTTGGATGGCGACTCTAAGGAACTTGGCTCCCCTTGGATGGCTTACTTTGCAATCAGGGACTTCTTTTGTGCTGGATAGATGCAATCCACATACTGAGCCTTCTTTTGGGTGCTAACACCATTTGTTCTCTGATTTTGTTTTTTTGTTGCTACTTTTTGTCTCTCTTCTATATAATTTTCCTTTACCTGTAATTATTTTTGATTAATGGAATTGGGCTATGCCCTTAATTTTCCAAAACAAAAAATGCATTAAAAATTTAGAATTTTTTTTATAAATTTAAAAATCTAGCAAAAATCCAAATTTCATCAAAATTTGGAGCTCAAGGGTACAATGGAACCGCCTTGAGCAAAATTTAATTAAATAAAAATCAAACCATTTTTACCATTGGTTATTCAGTAATATGGGTTTGAATACCTACTAAACCTTTTTAACTACTCCTGAACCAATAGCCCAATTTAGCTTAAATTTGGACAAGGTTTATTTTCTTTGGGCTTGATGATCAATGTATCTTAGTGATTTGATCCAAAACTTTAGAAATTCATAATTCTCAATATATAATAGATTATTTGGGCCTGATTTTTTTGTGGTATGTTTATGTTTATGCAAGAGTTATAATGCCATTGATATAACCCAAATCCAATCAATAGACTGCCTAAATTAAATCATCAAAGGTATAGCTGTACATAACTTTGGTTACTGATTGTGACACCTAGAAAGGCTATGATGAACCCAAATTCAATGGTTTGAATTATCTATTTAGATAAACTTTTGTTTCAAAGTTCATGGTATATGGAGTTTATTTGGTCATTTAATTACTGAACCCAAGTATGACACACATAATTAACCTAGAATTTTCACTAGATCATAATTAATTCAAAATAAGTTGTAAGCTTGAGGATGCTCAAAATTGAATATTGTTAGAGAAAAGTTAAAAGCCCCTTGAAATTCAATCAAAATAAATAGTAATTTAAAAATCAAGAAAATATATTAATTAATTAGTTAAAATAATTAAAAAATAATAAAATTCAAAAATAATTTAAAAAACTTATAATCATCCCTAGAGGTCATTAGAGAAATTCGAGGAAGATTTCAAGAGATTTAGAATTAATTTGGTACAAAAATAAGAAATCCCTTAATTATCTGACTTAATTAATTCATTAAGATGTACTAATTTGTAAAATTCATGACTAATTCCAAAAAAGTCTAATTAACACAAACTCAAAGGTATTTGACTCATAATTGATTCTAGTGTTTTTGATAAATATAAAACTTCTAGAATTCAATGTAACATAGAAAGTTGAAATTCGATAAAATTTACTTCATTAAAAGAGCAAAACTTGTAAAAATTTTAACTAATTACAAAAACATTTAATTGACACAAACTCATAGGCATTGAACTTATATTTGGGTCTAGTATTTATGGAAAATATGAAATTTTTAGAATTTATTGTAAATCATAAAGTTAATAATTGGTCAAACTTAATTCATTAAATAATACAATAATTAAGAAAATTCTATAAACCATAAAAAATTTAGCAAATCATAAACTCAATGAATTAAATAATATGAAAAATAATAATAAATAATTAACTCTCCATCGATAAAGTTTTAGTCTTGAATACCTCGAGCTATGGGGTAATATATCTAAGGAGACTTTAGTCCTCATACCCATTATGATAATGCGACTAATTATTAGAATATAAATATTAAATTTGAAACCTTGCAAATCAATAATCAATGAACTTTATCAATTAAAAATAAATAATCAATAAAATAAAACTTAAATAAATAGATAATATTTGGTAACATGGGATTACGAGACTATTAACTTAGCCCCAAAAAGGATAAAATAAATCTCATAAACTAGGTTTAACAAAGGTAATTATTATTCAACCTAAATAATCATTAAAATTAATAATAAAATATTCATACATTGATGTTTCTATACCCTTGTGCATGACTCCTTTTAGGGAACTTTTATTGCGTCCTCTAATCGGACGTAGCTCTATGTTTGGTCTTTACTGAGTTACTCAATTTTTACTCGGTATTTTGCTCAGTATTGTTTGGCAATAACGAGGAATAGCACTCTGTGAAGACCAATACCGAGTAATCCGAGCAATACCGAGTAATACCAAAAATTAACCGAGTTTTTCTAGAAAAAAACTTGTTATTTTTAGGTATTACTTGGTATTAATCGGTATTGCTCGGTATTTAACTTCACATAATGATATTTCTCGTTATTATTGGTATTGCTCGGTATTTGCTCAGTATTTCTTGTTTTGTGCCTGCACGTGGCGCGATCTTAGTGCCAGCCGAACGTAGCTCTACGTACGTTCACCCGACCAAATAAAAGTTCCCTTTTAGGAAGGCAAAAGTGTATTTGATTGGAAAACTTAAGGACTAAAGCACTAATTAAAATGCAAAAGACAATGAACATATCTATGAAACCTATCTACCACCCCTATTTTTGGTGGATTAATACCATTATAAATATATGCCTAGGACTCACTAATCAATATAATTTTTTTTCACTTGTAAGTCATTGAGCAAAATGTTCTTTAAAACATAAGTATAAACAACTTCAACAATAAAAACACCCTTAAAAGAAACTAAAAATTTTTTTTAAACACTGACTTTTCAATTTGAACTAACTTTGAATAACCATAAATACATAAATTTAATTGTAGATAATTCAAACAAAAAAACCTAGTTATTTATTTAAGCCATATAGCCTTGTAAACATACTTTAGATAAAAAATAAAAATAATAAAAAATACATTAGATGTTTACTAGGACAACCAACTCGAGCATAGGATAGGCAGGTGGCTTGG
This sequence comes from Dendrobium nobile, assembly GCA_022539455.1. NCBI lineage: Eukaryota > Viridiplantae > Streptophyta > Magnoliopsida > Asparagales > Orchidaceae > Dendrobium > Dendrobium nobile. The sequence continues at coordinate 8,950 of JAGYWB010000050.1, read as the reverse complement.
TTTTAGCTTTCTTTTGGAGTGCCTATCCTTGAGTGGTACTCATGTTTCGAGTGTTTACTCTCTGTACTCTAGATTTCATAGAATGTAATTAGCCCTATGGGATGTCTGTACACCCAGAAATAAATAAACCCGCTCAACAAACATTGAGTGGGGAATCTCTGTTAAATAATTGTAAATTTTATGATTGAGTCCATAAGGAGATGATATTTTTTACCCTCGGGGTAATATATCATATTCTTATGCCGCACCCGATTATAAAATATGCAATCTGTTTGAGGATACAAAAATTCTCCAACACGCAATACTCAATGTATATCAAATATATACGCAATACATATGCAATAAATACGCAACAAAACTTTTAAATAAGGAAATCGAACTACAAATTCGTTATAGCTTGATAATACTTCAAAAGAAGAGAACATCGAGTATTCTTTTTAAATCAATTACAATTTTACATTATGCACATTGTTGATAAAAAACACATCTTTGTTAAACACAATAATACACAAGAAAACTTGGAAGGAGGCGAACTTTACCGAGATGTGAACTTTTCGTCCAGTCCCACTGGTTCTACGCGTTCTGCTTCATGTGCGCTTGTTTCTTGGACGTCGGCATTCTTCAGGTTATCGGCTTCCTCCGAGACCTGCGAAAATATTGTCTGCTCATAATAACCAACATCCTCTCCAGATCAATCTCCATCTTCATCGGCATTTTCTCTGCGCATTTTTGGCTTCTCTGAGAAAAATTTGGCTCTAAGCGTTATAATGCGGTGATTCGGCTGCGCCTTAAATTCTGAAAAAAAAAAGAAGCGCCAACCTAAATCTCCGGGTCGGGCTGGAAGAGGGTCGGGTTTACGAGGTTTACGCAAGTCAAATTGATGTTTAACCCTTTCACGTAAGCAATCGAACAATCGTGTGATCGGATTCCACACAGAATAATTTCTCGCATCTGAGGAGTTATGCATTTAGGAAAATAAAAATGTTAGAGAGTGGTTTTTAAATGCTAGAGAGGGAAATTTAGTTGTTGAAGCTTGGGCGATGTGGTGGAGAAGCTTTGAGCAATGTTAAAGAAAGAACATTACTGCATTCTTTTCAGCTTGCAACTCATGGCCATGCTCAGGAAAACCGAGTCTTCATCAGCTGGCTCCCATTGTTCCGTACGGCAAGCTAAGCTTAAAACATTCTGCAAGAATAAAAGAACTTAATTTCTAAATAGATTCTGCAACTCGAAAAACATAAATGAAACCATGTAACTAGAACAGATCAAAGTCATGATTGAGTGCAGCGATGACAAGATCAAACAATCTTTCTCCTGAGCGAAGGAGATGGAGGCTCCGATGTGGAATCTCTCACAAACGCTGGCCCTCAAATATGCCTTTGATCTGTATTTCGGAATGCACTCATGGGTTTGGATTTTGAGGCCTCCATTCCCTTTGATATCTTCATCATGTCCTGTTTTTATATAGATTGGATCAATACATGCCTCGGTCATAATTTAATCAGGAGTTCAATCAAGTACTTTTCAACTGCTTTTCTTTGTATGCATATTGTTATATAGGTACCAAATTCTGAAACCTTCTGTACTGCCATTATGATCATTTTAATTTTTAATTTTTCTTGGGATTTGTTTCCTTCCTCTTGCATTATAAAATGTTTTTCTTAAATCCAATTTAAGAAAAAGTATTTTACATGATAGAAGCAATTTTAAGATATATTTGGGGAAGAAAAATTATTATGTGCACCAGGGACTTGTCCGGAGCGAATAAAAACTCGTCACGTTACCTCTATATGCAGCGGGTAACATCCGCGATTCACAGCAAATGATGACGTGGCGCACTCTGATTCGCTTACATGTTTGTATCGCACAATAAATTTCACCTAATTTGGCACGGCTCTGCAATTTTTTATAAAATTGTATGTGGAGAAAGTTTTTTTTTTAAATTATAAAAACATGTCTTTATAGCAAAAAAGTTTTTGAAAGCAATAAAAAAAATAAAGATCAAACTAAAACTAAGATTACAAAGTAGCACAAAAATTGTTCTAAATGAGGCTTTCATAGAGTTCAATTTCCAAGTTTTTTATATGGACATTGTAATTTGTTTTGAGGTTTTTTTACTATGGGCATTAAAAATTTAATTATTATTAAAATTAGCTTCAACAAATTCCATTTGAAATATGACATTCAAGACCCTAAAGTGGTGTAAAAAAATTATTATATTTTATATATATATATATAAATATTTTTATAATATATATATATATAATATTATATATATATATATATATAGATATATATTCATTAAATTAAATTCCCATCACAGCATAATTTATTTTTTAAGGTTGAATGTTTGTTTTTGATATACATTCATTTTTCGTAATTATTTTGTAAATAAAAAATATTTAATTACTATTTTCTTAGTATAATGCATACTATTATGAGAATATTATTTCGAAATCCAGCTCTTATTTTAATTTTTCTAAAGCAATAAAATTTAATAAAAGGTATTTTCCAAGCCATTACATTATTTTGGATAGAATGATTGATTTGAAATGTATGTAGCATAAGTTGGGACACAGTGAAAATTATTAGGTCCGGACACCGGATCTAAAAATAGGTTTGGATATTCAATTAAAATTTGTCATGTGGACAGTGTTTTGAGTGCGTTTTAATTGTGCATTTTGACTGCGTTTTACATGCGCTTTACCTGCATTTTACCTGCACTTTTGACGCGCTTAACTTAAAATTCTGCGGACACGTGTACATTCCACATGTCAATATTTTATTCGACACCGAATGTATCTCTACATCCGGTGTCCGGACCTAATAATTTTCCTAAAAAAAGGTGCCCCTAAAAAGAGATGACTAAGGTTGCGTTTGGAGCAGCTTTATTATTGCTTCTCAAAATAATTTTTTAGTATAAAAATTAAATTTTTTTATACTAAAAAATTACTTTAAGAAGCAACAAAAAAATCGTAGCAGCATAAATGGTAATAAATTTTAGGGCTTGTTGCTTAGCAGCATAAATGATTAACTGTACTGCGCTTTGGGTGATAGTGATGTTGTAGTGTTGTACTGCTCCAATTAATTTAATTATATATAATTAGAGGGTTTCATGCTCGGAAGAGCTGTGCTTTTTAAAAATTATGGGAAAATAAATTGATTTTTTTTTTGAATTTATAACTAAGAGATGGAATGCCAAAAAAGTTTATTATTGATTAGTTTGTATTTAGATTGCTAATAAAATTTTATTTTTATTAAGAAAATGAATCAAATATGGACAGTATATTTTGGAGCTAGATGTTTAATGAATGAAATACAAAACGTATATTTATTCGATCATTTTTAGCTAGATTAATTTTGATATATATATATATATTATATATATATATATATAATATATATCATATATATATATATATATATATATATATATTCTATATATATAAACAACCCGCTCAAGATTTGACTAAATCTTATCATATATTGTCATTTTTTCCTATGCAACCATGGTAAAAGGTACAAATTATATCATGTCAACAAATCAAATGATATAGTACACAACAATCTCACCTCGCTTGTCAATTGCTCAAAATTTATTATTATGGTGTAGTCAATCATTGACACAACCCCGTATAAACTCGGCCCAAAAGAAAATCTGGTTCGGGGTCGGCAGTTTAACATATGGGTCGAGTTCGAATTTCAATTTTCGACTAGTTTAAAAACAGGTCGGTGTCTAGGTCAAACCCGGGTAACCCAAATTTGACTCGGCTGGCCCACCCTCCTCCGTTCCCGCACAACCTCCGTCTTGCTAGCTTCATGCTCCCTTTTTTAATGTTTAGTGCATCCACACGGATTGCCCTGACTCATTGCATATGCACTCGCGTTCCACAGTTCCAAACTTCTGCATGGTATTACCATACCTGGGGACAGCCGGGGCGGGGGGGGGGTGGGGGGGGGGGGTACTTACCCAATCGCATCCTGTCCGAACCGCATTGCTCTCGTGGTCTGCCCAGCATCCGGAATTCACATTCCATTGACTCTGCACCCATAGGTCCCAGACACACACAATCACATCGCGTACACACATTCCGCACATGGGTTCACTGGTCAAGTTGGGTCATCCTCCTTGTAACCCTCACGAGTCGAGTTCAAGTCGACCTGTTTAAACTCGAGTCAACTCCAAGTTTGACTCGAAACCGATCCCAAAAGCCATTTTGACATCCCTGCCAATTACATCATAAATTTATCTCTCTCATTAACTATCAGAATTATACAACTAACATATATTCAAAGATAAATATATTGTTCCACCTCCCATAATATAGGGTATCATCTTCGTCGTCTTGAATCATAATAATTTAATCTTTTTTTTTTTGTATACACATATTTCACAATATGTATAACAGCTATTAGGATTTATAATCATACTCAATATCCACCTTGTTGATATTTATGATCAAGCCCGTCATCGTTCTCCTATCATCCGCTTTAAGTATATGTATATGGTAATAAATTTTAAATCATGAAAACTCTAAAAATCTCACTTCCAAATCCTAAATTTATAGCTACTATATGCTAGGTACTTCAAGGGGTGGAGCCCATAATATTTTTTTTTTAATGGGGGGGCACATATTAGTTATAGCTATTAAATTTACTCTCAAATTTTCATTTTCTTTAGTGTATTTATAAATAATGAAGATATGCTTTTAATAATAAATATTAAAAAATACATCCAAATTTATATTTGTTCCGTAAGAGGAATAGATATAACACTCTTTATCTTATTATTCATAAAGAAATATTATTTTCCCATTAAACTCTTAATGAATTTAGTTCAAATAAATTATTCTCTTAGGGACTCTTTTATTTTATAATAAATTAAGACTTTTAATTTTGAACTATTATTTAGATTAATTAAATTAAATTTAGTTATAGTTAATATTCAGTCTAATTTTAAAATTATTTATTTATTAAATTAATTTGACATAATGATTCAGAACATTAATAGTTAAAAATAAATCATAATAATACAAAATTATAAGTCAACTCCATTATTAAATTAATTAATTTTACTTACTATGATTTATTTGAAAAAATGTATTAATTAATTTAACTTTATTGACAAAATAATTTACCCAATCTTTTTCTACAACACAACCACTCCCTTTTCTTTTTTCCAAAAATAAAAGGAAAAAGCAAGAAGGAAAAAGGATGGGAGTTGGTTATATCTAATTTCCACAAAAAAGGAGTTGGATATCTGCTGATTAGCTTTAATCAAAAGTTCTCTCATTATTCACGATGGGATAATTATAAGGATGGATAATTAACCATAGTGGCTTTGGCCTATGAAAAATCAGACTTCATATTATAAAGTCCTCACAAAATGAGGGCGAAATCTCTGTGCAGTTTGTATAATCTAAAAATATAATATGCCTTTTTAAAAATGTTAATCCCGTAACATTCATTCATTAATCAAACTCTCCCCGCCAACCAACAAAGGCATGGAAAGCACAGTGCATGAATTTTTGGAGCCCACATATTTGCCTCAAAAATAAGAAAGGTTTAGTAGAAAGTTCAATAATCTTTAGCAATTTCTTTTCCTCTATATATCCCTTAATCCATTAAAATTCATTTAAGTATAACAATTTTTATGACCAAAAGTCATCCAAACTAAGCCTTAACTTCGTTTGAGCGGCTTTTTTATTGCTTCTTAAATCAAATTTTTAGTACAACTATATTTTAATTTTTGTATTAAAAAGATATTCTAAGAAGCCACAAGATGCCATTTTAGGGATAACTTTCTTACTTGTTTTCTAAAATGACTTTTTAGTATAAAAAAAATTTGAATTAGAAAATTTTTATACTAAAAAGCTGTTTAAAAAAAAATTATTCCAATATTAATATCGTTAAAAAATATTTTAATATAAAAATTTGGAATTTTTTAGTAAAGAGCAAAAAAAAAAAAAAAAAATAAAACAGTAATAAACCGTTGTTTGAAGGCCTAATCTACGTCCCAAATTTTATTTCGACCGGACCTCCAGAGTCCACCATGGCGTATTCTATACATTCTCAAACACAGTCGCGGTATTTTCTTCTCGTGGAAGTTCCCGCCTCCCTCCGAAATGATATAAAGGTTTTTTTTTTTTCTTCAATATGAGATCGGCAATGGCTTTGAGTCTACTTCAGTTTGATCAAACAGTTTGGGGTTAGGTTCTCTCCGTCGTTTATCCTTTTTGTTTTTTCAACTGCATTCGTTACAAGGTATTTTTAGTGGCTTAGCCTTCCTCCTCTGTTCCTATTCTTCTGTTCTAGTTTGAATCCGCAGGGTCCTTGATTTGTCCATTTCCAGATTCTAGTTTTTTATGGGTTAGTTAAGAAGTTCTGCTATCTCTACTCCCTTAACAGTGTGGGATTTAGGGGTTTTAATTTTTGGTTTCTGATTCAAAGACTTGCCAGTTGGGAAATAGAGAGATGGAACGATAGAAGAATGGCCTGGGGAGGACAATAAATTATTTGACTTACTAAGTTATCACTTGAACTTTGGCTTTTCTTTTATTTAATTGTTTGCTTGTCATCTGTTCATCTTGGTGGACGATGATTGTTGTAGGAATGTTACTCCATTTTATCATACTACCCAGAATGCCGTCTTACTCATATCTGAAATAAATTTTGAGTGGGCAAAAGTACAATCTTATTGAATAGATGTGAATCTTAGTCATTACTTATAGAGAACCGAGAGCCATTGAAAACATGGCATGAATGAGATTAATATTTTTATTTTGGTCGATATTTTCTTTGTACATTTTTCTAATTCAAATGTTTTTGTATGACGATACTTTTGCAGTTTTCTTATCTAATAGGATCTCAGCAAACTTGGAGGCTTTTATTGCCTATTATCAACGATTCTAGATGTAAGTCGTGCAATTTCTCAGCATTTTCTATGCTAATGAAAACCTCAAGTATTCCTATCACATACTTGGGGTGTCACCAAAATCAATATTGCTATCCTTTCGCATATATTACATAGAAGTTGTTTCGAATGGATGCTGCAAATGCTTAAAATTCCTTTTTGTTATGAACTAGCAGCTAGCTATTATGGGTTATCCATTTTTCAGGGATGACGAGATTCAATACTCTAACGGGTGCTCATTGCAACTGACTGTCTTAGGTTATATGGGAGAAAAGAGAAATACGACGGTTTGATTCCATTTCAGGCTTTTGAGGAGATCTGCTCAATAGCTGAACAAAAACAGGTAATTTGTCGTCAAAAGGCTAGTATTACTCCATTTGAAGACTTACACAACATCTTGCATGAGATAAATATATTCCACTTCAAGGCTCGCACAACATCTGACGCAAGATATGCTTATTTATCATTAGCATATAGTGTTCTCTGTTACAGTTTTTCTGTATTGTGTATACTGAAAAAAGTGAAAAAGATGATATCAATCATTCCAGAATTCCATTCTTTAGTGTAGGGCGGTCCTTGCCTTTACAAAAAGCTTTTTAACGGACACGATCTTTCGATTTATTGAAATTTTATCGGTTGCATATGCTGGAAAACGGAGAAGTATTGCTTAGTTTCGTTTTCTTAAACAGATTATTTTTTGAAGTATAGAAGAGAATCTTAATTGCTCAAGAAAAGCCAACCAACCTTGAGGCCTCCATGATGTATTAGTCTTTTTTTTTAAAGATAGATTAGTTTATTTTGACTATATATATTATTTATTTATTTATTTTAGATCAAGATTTATTTAGATTTGGGGTCAAGATTTATTGTTGGCACAAACCCCATAATTAAGTTAGCCGGAGTGGTAAGAAGTTGGAAGATGTCCAAAATCGCCACTGTCGGGTGTGATTTGGTGTTCCTGATGGGCGATGTCAAGGTTAAAAAGTATTTCAATCATGTAATGTCACGGTGTCGTCGACTCCATGTTGAGGTTGGAAGAAGGGGAGAGACTGGAGGATATCTACTCTTACTTGAAGATCATACACGATCCATGGTCATGCTCAATATCGTCCATTAAATGTGGAAGTAGGGGGGGGCTTAAGGGTGTTGATGTATTTTCTTCCTTGGGATGTAGGTGAAGCAAGGAGAAAGGAGGGATGGAGGGGAGAAGAGCTTGGGGGTTCGACCAAAAGACTTAAGGGAGGCTCTCAAGGTCAGCTTTAGGGTTAGAGAAAGGAGAGGAAGGAAACAATTTGAAATTTTAATTCTGATTTTCAAGGTTGTGGAAAGGGGCGGGAAGTATTTGCGAAATTCAAATCTCCCTTAATGGGAGGATTATTGAAGTGAGTTTGGAGGGAGGGGCCGTGCGGCCTTATGAGATGGATTAAGGGGTTGATATTAATAGAGAGGGGAATTAATTGGGATGAGAGAAAAAAGGAAAGGGGAGGAGGCGGCCAAAAGGAAGAGGGGAGAAAAAGGGTGTCCACACTTTGGATGTATGTGGACCCTGCATTTATTGTTGATTGGTGAATTAATCTGAATTAATTACTTATTTTTGATGATTAAGGGATCTCAAAAATAGGTGTAGGCTATTTAGAAGAATTTAAAATTCAAATTCATTTGAATTTTGAGGTTAGAAAAACTTTCTAATAAGAGTTGGGCTTCTAAATTAGGGAAAGTAGTAATGGTGTAATTGAAGGGGATCAAGAGGGCGGGGAGAGGTAGGCCGGAGGCTAGGGATGAGAGGATCGAGGCTTTGGGTGTGGAGGAGAGGCCAGCGGTTGGATGTGGAGGATGTGGGCTATCCGGTGGTCTTGGAGGGGAGGTAGGGGACTTGGCCGGTGGGTGTGGTGAGGTTGGAGGGTTTTGGTCTATGATGCACAAACACGGTCACGGCGACACGAATACAACACGACACGGACACGAGATGCATCAATTATTAAAAATATAGGTCGCGGACATAGGCGACACTATATTATAGTTTTTATATTTTTATAA